>CAUYRH010145057.1:0-34561 GCA_963574655.1 Perodicticus potto
CAAAATTGTTTTCACATAGTAAATGAGAAAATATCATGAATGTTATATTAATCAGGTTGATAAAAATATCTCCGATTGTATGTGAAGCCCGCACACTGTACTCCAGGACTGAATTATTGTACACAGTTATGACTCAATAAAGAATAATTAAAAAAAAATACTGATTTAATTATGCCATCATCCCAATCCTTAAAACTCTTTTGAAGTTCCCCATTGCTGTTGGGTCAGAATATTGATGGGATCCCAGACTCATCATCCACTGGTTCCTGATTAACTCTGCAACAAGCCCCCATGCATGCACAGGTGTTACAATCACAACTTGCACCTCCACCAAGCTCTGGTGCAGTGGTTCTAACCTCTGGGTCACGGCCCACAGGAACTGTATTAAAGGGCTGCGGCATCAGGAAGGTTGAGAACCACTGCTCTAGTGACTCATTCTGAGCTCCTTGAAGTTCTGCAGATATGCTACCCTCTGCCTCTCATCCCTAGGCTCTGTTCATTGTTCCCTCCTTCTGAAATGCCCTGTCCTCTTCCTTCCCCGCCCACTCCTTCTCACCTCTCTTCATCTGCATAACTAGTTTTCCTCCTTCCAGGATGTGGTCCATTCTCACTCCTCTGCTTCAGGAAGCTTTGCCTGAACACCTCCACACACACGTAGGCCAGGTTCCTTTTCTAGGTGTTGCCACAGAACCCTTTGTATATTTCCCTTGTTGCACTCACCACTCAGAATTACAATCTCTTACTTGGCTATTTTCCCTCTATTAAACTATATGTTTCTAGATGGGAGTAACTTTATGTCTTATATAATCTTGATATCCCAACACCTAGCATAGGACTTGGTTTATAATACACAACTAATAAGTCCATGTTGAAAAAAATGAATGAATGAGTCCCTTGGTAGTAAAATTTCTAACAATTTACCAACCTAATTCTGATTCTGTGATGAGGTCTCCTGAGAAAGGTGACCACTGTGTACGAGGACAGAGTGACTAGAGTGACATTCCACTCTGTTATCACCTGCCCCCTCTGTTAGTATATGTGGCCCACGTATTGGCTGCACGGTACAGGATTCCGCAGATCTGGGCTAGATGCCAGCTGCTCTGTTGGCCTGAAAGAGCTAGTAGGTGGTTAAATCAGGCTCCTGAAATGAAAAGGTCACTTCACACAGTTGGGTGATACGTGGACTCTGGTCTCAGACCGATGGTTCATGTCTTGCCTCTATGCCTTGTATACTGTGACTCGCAAGCCTCAGGTCCTTCTACAAATTACAAGACCAAAGAGTCTCGTAGTTTACAGCACTGGTGTGAGGACTAAAGAAATGTGATCTATCAAAAGCACTTAACACAATAAAAAATAAAAAGTGATTGATAAACATGAACAAAAATAAAGCCTAATGAGATATTTAGTAACGTAGTGACCAGTTTCAGCAGGGGCCAGTCATACACGAAAGTCAAAAATGTACATTAATGTCATCCCCTCCCATCGATGTACTCAGGTTGAATTCAAGTAAATTTAAAACACTGAACAGACTTCTTAGTGTACAACTGCTATGAACAGAATCAAATGTGAGAGAATATGGCAGGCATTTCCAATGATGATACAAATGTTTCCTGTTTGTTTAATGTGTGGTGAGCTCTTAATATTACTCTGCACCCTTTGGAATGATCTAAGCAAGAAGCTTCCCTTAAATGCAATGATGATACTCCGCCTAGCCAGACTTTATGAAGCAGAGTGAAAGAAGAGGCAGTCCTACAAAGAAGAGCAGAGTGGAATTTTCAGTTGTCCTTAGATTATTATGTTAGGCATGTTATAAAAAGGAGGGATTCATGAACCAGCCCTATAAGTATGGTGTTCAATTGGCCCTTTTATAAGGAGGCCTTTGCTAAAGATGACATTCTTCTTTTTTTATTCTTCAGTGACTTCTAAAAGACAGTTTGTACTCTGCTCAGAAAGGGTTAGGAAGTCTACTAGCTTTTATAAGATATTAATATGTCAGTGGAAACATGATCACTAGGTAATTAAAAAGAATCCAAAATTCTTTCACAAAATGAACAGATGGCCAATTTGACTACAAAATTGTCAAACATTTGTTGACTATATCTTCATTTTTGATGCTGTTGTAGGGCTTCAGTGAAAATCAGTGAGATATATACTCTTTATTAAGTTTACGTTTTAAGATAGAAAAATCTGGCTCCAACTCTTTCTAGCTGAGAGATGTTACTTCACCTGTCTAAGCCTCAGTTTCCTGCCCTTTACATCATACTTCAGGTCTGTGAATTAAGTGAGGTGCTCTCTGTGAAGAGGGAAGCCTCGTACCTGGCTCACAGGGCCTAGTAATTCTTAGCTATTGTGACCCAAAGCCAGCGACCCCAACCTATCAGGAGAGGTTGTTCTGTGGAAGGCCTTATTGCTCCCATCCCCCCGTACGGCCCTCAAGTAGTGGAGAAAACGTGAATACACACACGCACAACTCCTCGGCTGTCCTGATGAAAACTCCAGTGGAAGTGCAGAGAAAGGGTGCTGTGATGTGTAGTTGGCTGTGGTTCTTTTTATCCAGAAAGCTCCTTACCATTCTAGAGACAAATACATCCGAACTTAGCTGAGATGGAGCAGCAGTGACTCTCTGAAACACACTCTGCCCTTGTGAGAAGAATGATTCAAACTGTTTGTGCTTTTTCTCTTGGATGGCTCTTATGAGCACACCATGGCCCTGCATCTCCTCATTTTCCTTACTTTTGACTTCCTGCCTCTTTCTTTCTCTGCTGGCCACACTCGCTCTGTATCTGGGTTCTTCTTTTCCTACCCAGCTTTGCAACTTCCCCCTTCCTCTCTCCTTTATATGTTTTACTTCCTATTTCCTTCTCATTCCACTATGGGCATCCCCTCCTAAGTGACTATGTCTTAAAATCTTAGAAGAAAGATGAGTTATATATATTTTGTGTTTTGAATACAATGAGCTAATTTGGCCGATGAAACTGTCATCCGTGCAGGGCTCTGCGTTGATGCAGAGCAAGAGAGGAGCTGACGAGGGGGCACCCCCTCTCTTGGCAGAATAGGGGCCTTTCAGAAGCACTGTGTAGAACAGAAATAGGAACTTCAAGGTGAAATTGTAGAAGTCTCTGAAATAATAAGGAATAACAACAGATCGAACATAGACTTGTTCTCTTGAAAATAGACATAGTCATTCTATTCTGGGATTTGAAAATTAATGAGTCTTCCTTGGATCCTAAAGGGGATAGTCTTCATAAAACTAAAAGAGGCATGACATTGTAAACTTATGCAAAAAATTCCCCTGCAGGCTTTTACAGACTGGAAATGAAAATCATTTAAGAATGGATTGGATACGCTGTGCCTTGTGGATCATATTAAGTTAACCTTCTTTGACACATGCCCAGGATGTTCTCAGGGTCAAGTTATAAATTACCTTTCCTTCAGAGCTGCAGTGTTAACTGTGGGAATACAGCAAGCCCTAAATGTTTCATTTCATGCTATCTCTTTGGAAATTTAAACATTGTGAGTCCAAAGTTAAACAGATTGAAAATGTTCCTTCATACAGGAGAGTGGAAGGATGGAGAATCAATGCTGAGGTGCTGAGGTGTGGGACGGCACCTCCTGTCCTCACTGCTCGGTAAGCTTCATTCCATTTTCCTCATCGTGCTTCCCCTTCTGCCTCTGGAAGCCGTGACCGATGTGTCATTTGGACTCATTCTCTCAAGAAAAGTCTTCACTCTGTAATATAGAGATAACTGCTAAATGGCAGTGCTCACCAACATAAAAAGCCCTGATCTGCCAGGAATCACCAGGGACAGGAGCTTCAGAGTTGGCATACCCACCGGTAACTGTATCTTCGCATGTAGTCCGTGGTGAACTTTTTATCTTATATACACGTACATTCAGACACCGCAGCCCAGAGGAGGATCACCCAGTGCCTTGTTTTATTTATTTATTTATTTATTTTTAAAAGACAGGGTCTTGTCCTGTTGCCCAGGCAGGAATACGGTAGTGCAGTCATAGCTCGCTGTGACCTTGAATTCTTGGGCTCAGTGCTGCGTCAGCCTCCCGAGTACTTAGGAGCACAGGTGTGGCCCCCATGCCTGGCTAATTTTCAAGTTTTTTGGGTAGATCTTGGGGTATTTCTATATTGCCCAGTCTTGTCTCAAAGCTTGTATATTTTTAATCATAACTTTTGAAATAAGCTCTTCTTATATAGGCTTAAAGAAAAACATACGTGTCAGTATTTGGGAAGTTAGGTAAATCCCTGAATTTTTGCTTATATTTTCTTTCCCATGGCCACTTAAACTCGACAAATATGTCCATGAGCACACAGAAAGGCAAAGTTACACTCAGATTACAAAAATTGGTTGCCATTTTAAATTATATGTGTATAGGCTTCAGAAATTTCCATGCATCAATTGTAATTTCTCCCTTTAATAGTATTGCATTTGACATGTATTTTTTCAACCACAAATGTGTTATTTGGGTTTCTGGTTTTTCTCCCAAGCATAAGTTTATTATAGTTTGGGGGCTTGGCAGGGAGAGGTAAAGGGGTTTATATTTTAGCATAGAACAAATGAATAATCAGAAATGTTAAAAACTCCTTTGTAAAAGTTAAAATGTGGCCATGGCAAAGAACTTAGCTTCATTGTATTCTCTTTTTTTGAGACAGTCTCACTCTGTTGCCCAGGCTAGAGTGGGGTGGTGTCATAGCGCACCACAACCTCAGACTCTTGGGCTCAAGAGTTCCTCAGCCTTCTAAGTAGTTGGGAATATAGGCACCCTCCATGACACTGGCTAGTTTTTCTATTTATTTTTATTAGAGTGGGGTCTCATTCTTTCTCAGGCTGGTCTGTAACTCCTGAGCTCAAGCAATCTACCCACCTTGGCCTTCCCAGAGTGCTAGGATTACAGGCACGAGCCATCACTCCTGCACCTAAACTTTATTTTATTTATTTAGTGACTTTTTCCCAGAAGAAAAAGTTGTAACTATGTTGATTTGAAATAAATAAAATCTTGAGTTAAATAACATATTCTTTATCTTTTTAAAGTCAGAGAATTAGATGTGCTTTCTTTCCTCCTTGCAGGAACTTAACGGAGACTACTATAAACATTCCTTTGTGTAAAAGTTTTCAAGAAAATTGCAGAATGTAACAGAAAATAAAAAATCAAGATTTGCAACTTGTGCCCAGAAAAAGACTCGTTCCTCCCTCTAAGGAAAAAGCAGTCCCTTCAATTGAAACACGATCCGTGCCACGGTCAGCAGATGAGGGCTGTATCTAGCAAGACAATGGCTCTGCGTGGCAACACCCCATTCCTGCTTCCTCACAGCTCTTGCCTTGGAGAGTTCTATCAATTGAGTTGACAGACTTTTCACAGTTCCTGCCCGGGAGGCTTATGCAACAGTGCAAACCCACCCAGAAACATGTTAGGGCTTTGGAGAGTTTCATCAACTGAGTTGACAGACTTTTAAATCAAATTCAGAATTTCAATTCAGGGTCATTGTGTACAGCACACCTGTACCTATGGCTTGCAAATTTGATCAATATATTTGAGTAAAAGGAGAGAGAGAGGGGAAGGTAGTGTTTTCAGGATAGCTGTAATTTTTGTTGATCAGAGCCTGAATTCTGAGCTTGGATTTTCCTTTTTTCCAGATACTTTGGGTAATGGAACTAACAAAAGTCATCTTCAGAAAAACATGGTAGTGGTGAGAAGGTTTGTCATCATTCACATAATTATTCACCATAAAGCAAAGTAAGGAGCTCGTAAAGCTTGCCCTTAAAATTGGGGGGACATGGAAGCCACTTCAGCTACACCACAAAGAAGCCAATGTTAGCACCTGGTCTGAGGTCCCATCATCCAGTCTGGGGATTGTTCCAAGTTATTCCAATTATGAGGTTGATTTTAATTGCTTTCATTGTTTTCTGGGTTTCCTTCCCAGAAAGTATGTCCTCCCCTGTTTCTAGGCACGTCTAGGGTTCTGTTCTGTGGGTGCCACTTTTCTTTCTACTTCCAGATTGCATTTTCAGTGTTATTGAAGGTCTGACTACAAGTTTCTAAACACTGGAAGAACTAAATCTTACCTCATCTGTTTCACGTGTTTTTTCCTGGTTTCCAAGATGCTAGCTACTGGTTCCAATAAATTATACACAAAACTGAAACCAAGCCAAACCAAAACAAACAAAAAATGAGAGCAAAAACAAATCCAATGTATTGATATATGTTAATTATTAATAGGTTTGGTATAAGAGGGCTCATCCGATTCTTTCTCTTTTCTAGTAACATTTTTTACTGGGAATCTCTTATGGGAAGCCTTTGGGGACTATGTCTTAGTCCCAAGAAATGTCTCAGGCTCGGCGCCTGTAGCTCAGCGGCTAGAGCGCCAATCACATACACAAGAGCTGGAGGGTTCGAATCTAGCCCTGGCCTGCCAAACAACAATGACAACTACAACCAAAAGCATAGCTAGGTGTTGTGGCGGGTGCCTGTAGTCCCAGGTACTTGGGAGGATGAGGCAAAAGAATTGATTAAGTGATACCATGACATTCTGCTCAGAGCGACAGCTTGAGACTCTGTCTCCAAAAAAAAAAGTCTCCAAGGATAGAAATTTTAGGTCCTTGAGGGAAGCATTTTGGAGCAGGTGGATTTTGTGTAGTATTGCATATGTAAGCATTTAAGTAGCGCCATATCCTCCCACAATTAAAACCAACGTCTGGTATACAAAAGCAATGTGAACCATGGGAAAAATCTCTGAAAAAGGGTTTGATAAAGGGATGCATGATCAGTTTTTCAGAGGTACTAGAAGGTACCCCTGAAGTTTCATAGAATTGTCATTCCCTCTTCATTTTTAAAGATAGCCTCATCTGCAAGTTTTATGTCCATCTTATGCTTGCAGAGTTTACATAAGAAGCAAATCCACACCCCTTCACCAAAAGCAGCTACAAATCCTTTCAAAGATGTTTCATTCCTGTCATACCAATAGGTACATTGGAAACTTAGTGGTCTGCTAAGATTGAGAACAGTTAGTTCTCAGATAATTTTATCTGCTGTAACACATCATTAAATAGAATGTATTCAGTCACTCATTTTTGTTTTTGTATCAATTCCTTCTTTACCCCCAGCCCCGAGGAGAAATAAGGTGATATGTCTAATAGCACTACTGAATTTAAGAACATCATTTTTGAGATTCTCTTTATAATCCATGAAGCATGGTCTTCAAGAATTCTCCACCCATGTACAGTACCAACTCTCTGAAGAAATAGGTCTTGACCCTGTATGGTTTCTTACAATGCTCCCATTGACAAGCTAAGACGGCAGCCACCAAAGCAAACGTGGTGGTGAAATGTGGTGCTGATGTCATTTCTGACACAGTGCCACCGAATCACATGCTCAGCCAGGCGAAAGAAATGAAAGTTGCAACACTCTGGTGCAAGAAAACATTGCAACAATGATAAGATCAGAGAAACCAGTTAGATGCCAGCTTCTGATCAGGAAGAGACAGAGAAAACTATGCAAAGCGGGCCAGCGGCCTGCAAAGAGAAACAATGTGGCCGTGTCTCCGGGAAAGAAGGGCTGCTCTGATATAAGGCAGACTTGCCACAGAGGGAAGCTTCACGTTTTCCCAGGAGACATAGCAGGAGAAAGGAAGCTGTTATATTATATTCATCCTATAATGCCTATTATTTGAACTTGGAATATTCTCCTCTTTGTCAGCAATAAGGTATAAAACTGGACATACCCTGTGAAAGTTTCCCTAATTAAGGAGGAGGTCTTCCAGTCTATACATGCTGTCTGAAACAGGTTTCAGAGTCCGACAGGCACAGAGATTTCCAGAAGCATAGTCATTTCATTTTTTTAAATTTCAGATTGATATGACGGGACAGATGATTAGGTTACATTGTTCGCATTTGTTGGGTAGAGTCCAAACTGTAGTTGAACCCTTCACTCAGAAGGTGTGACATATGACCTTACACTGTGCCCATTTGGTAAGAGCACGACAATCTTCCCTCTCCCCCCACCACTTGAATTTAATTATGTTTTTCTCTTGTGTGGATGTGTAGTTGTTCATCTACTCTTTTCATATCAGTATGGATATGGAATGATATTGGGTATTTGCTTCTCCGTCCTTGTGATAACTTTACTAAGGAGAAGTTCTTCAACTCCATCCAGATAAATAAAAAAGATGTGAAGTCTCCATGATTTGTACTTCTGAATAGTAGTCCATGGTATACATACACCACAGTTTATTAATCCCTTCATGTGTTCATGGGCGCTAGGGTTGGTTCCACCTCTTGGCAATTATAAACTGACTTGTGATAAACATTCTGAGAGCACAGGCATTTCTGAATACAAGAATGTCTTATTTTAACCCTTAAGTTCCTGAGCGTAGGGTGGGACAGTCTATGGTAATTAAAACAGAAGATGACAGACTAATACTAAAAGTTAAAGGAGGTTCCAGTGAGACCAGCACTGCAACTCCCAAGAGCACGGAGTCCCCAGGAACACAGGCTCTGGGATACCGTTTCTTAACTCTGCCAGGGGCAGCCATCACCGTGTGTATAACAAATCAGCATATTTTAACACTCATTTATCTGACAAACATTAATCACATGGGCAAATACCGTGTCTTTGCCCTGAAGATGCTAATGTATAGCTGGGGAGACAGAAAAGTAGAAAGGCCGGTAAAGCACAGAGTCGAGCAATTGACACAGAGAATGAACATTTCCCTTAGTAATGGCATCTTAAAAAAGATGAAGCTCGGGCGGTGCCTGTGGCTCAAAGGAGTAAGATGCTAGCTCCATTTACTGGAGATGGTGGGTTCAAATCCAGCCCCGGCCAAAAACTAGGGGGAAAAAAAAAAGAAAAAGATGAAGCTCAATTGAGTGCTAAATGATGAGTTTAGGTTAGTCAGGTGAGGGAGAAAGAGAACAGAAGGCCATTTCGGGCAGAGGTGGAACTGCCTTAACAAAGATATAAAAGCAAAAGAGATGGGACAATTTGGGAAAGTGAGAGAAATGAAGCTGGGGCTGTGGACAGGAGCCAGCCCATGGGGCCTTCTTTTCCACACCCTGTCATTCCCGTACGTAGATGCCTGACCTTGAAAGAACTGATCGTCTTAAAAAGCACACTTTCTCTCTGGACATGTACAGTGTTCTTCCTTAAATGTCAAAAGGAGCCAGAGCTCTAGATCTAATTGTCAATTTTTATCAAAATTTTATTTCTCTGTAGTTTACCTATTTTTCAATAATTCACCCTCTAAGACCCCAAAACATTAGAGTTTTAATTATGATTGACTGTGTGAGCCGGTATGATCGAGGTTGAGTTAGAAAAGATATTTGTTCAGAAATATGCCACATCTCTACAATGTCTCCAATTATCTGTTCTAAAACCTGAAATTGTCCTTAGGGATTGACTCCTTTTACTCTTCGAAGAAGGAGTTAAATTACGGTGTGCCAGGCAAACCCGTTGGAAAATTCTGTGCGATACATACTCATGCTGACCATATCTGTAACTGATGACCCAGTCATTCCACTTCTAGGTACACACCTACAGAAAAGAGTGTGCATGTTCACGGAAGGAAATAAATATTCACAGCAGCACCCTTTGTGACAGTCCCAAACTAGAAATATTCAATAATAGAATGATTAGGTTAAATGTGGCGTATCCACACAAAGAAATACTGTAGAATGACAAGGAATGAACTATAACTGCAAGCAGCAATTTGGGTGAATCTTAAAATGTAGTTTTAAGCCCAAAAGAAGTCAAGTAACAATAGTATACACAAAGTGATTTCATTTTTGCAAGGTTCAAGAATAAAGAAAAAATAACGTGTGGCATCAGAAGTCAGGATACTGATTCCTCCTGGGATAGGGTAGTGGCTGGGACAGAGCACAGGGGAGTTTCTGTGATTATGATTCTGCACTTTCTTTGCTTGCAGATGTTAAAAAAAGTGAAAATGCTTAATTGGACATACATATGCCAGAAACCATGAGAAAATGCTTTCTTTAAAAAAAAAATACCACTTATACCTTATATCATATAGGCAAATTAACTCAAACATATCAAATATCTAAATGTAAGAGCTAAAACTATAAAACACTTATAAGAAAACAGGGGAAAACAATGACATTGGATTTTGCAGTGATTTTTTGGATATAGTACCAAAAGTCTAGGCAACGAAAGAAAAACCCAAGCAACCCAATTAGAAAAATAGGCAAATGACTTAAATATTCCTGTCTCCAAATAAGACATACAAATGGCCGATGCACATATGAAAAGTTGGGGAAATTGGGACACTTGTGTATTGCTGGTGGGAACAGAAAATAGTTCAGGTGCTGTGGAAAAAGTATGGTGAGTTTTTAAAATGTTGGACATAGGCCAGGCCTGGTGGTTCATGCCTATAATCCTAGCACTCTGGGAGGCTGAGGTGGGTGGATTACCTCAGCTCAGGAGATAGAGACCAGCCTGAGTAAGAGCCAGACCCCGTTGCTAAAAATAGCCAGGAGTGGGGGCAGACATCTATACCCCCAGCTACACAGGAGGCTGAGGCAAGAGAATCACTGGAGCCCAGGAGTTTGAGGTTGCTGTGAGCTGTGATACCACAGCACTTCACCAAGGGGGACAAAGTGAGACTCTGTGTCAAATAAATAAATAAATACAAAGTATTTTTTTTAAGTTGAACATGTGATTACTTAATCTACTTCTATTTATAAATCCAAATGAATTGAAAGCAAGAACTCAAACAGGTACTTGAAGACCAATGTTCACAGCAGCATTATTTACAATAACCAGAAGATAAAAATAACCCACTGTCCATCCACTGGTAAATGGATAAATGAAAGGTGGTATGTGCATACAATGGACTAGTATTCAGCCTTAAAAAAGAATGAAATTTTCATACATGCTACAACTTGGACAAATCTTGAAAATATGCTAAGTGAAATAATACAGATGCTTTAGGACAAATACTATATTCCATTTACATGAGGAGCCTAGAAGAGGCAAATTTAAGAGGCTATCAGGGGATGGGTCAATGGAGCCTTATTTTTAATTATTACAGAGTTTCTGGAAGGAATAGTGGTGATGATCACACAACATTGTGAATGTACTTATTGTCACTGAATGGGTGGCACTTAAAATGCCACTTAAAATGGTTAAATTGAAAAATAAATGGTCAAATTGGTAAAATTTTATGGTATGTATATTTTACCACCATAAAAATACCCCATTTAAAATAGAAACAAAAATTATAGAATACCTAAGAGTAAATATAAAGAAAGATGAAAAATATAAAATCAATTGAAAATCATTGACTCAGCACTGATAGCTCAGTGGTTAGGGTGCCAGCTACATGCACCAGGACTGGTGGGTTTGAATCCAGCCTGGGCCTGCTAAACAACAATTACAACAGCAGCAACAACAACAACAACAACAACAATAACAACAAATAGCTGCAATTGTCGAGACTGAGGCAAGAGAATCACTTAAGCCCAAGAATTTGAGGTTGCTGTGAGTTGTGGTGCCACAGCACTCTACCGAGGGTGACATACTAAAACTCTGTCTCCAAAAAAGAGGAAAAAAAAGAAAATTGTTAAAGAAAAGGTAAATAAATAGAAAGATACATTATATTCATCATAAAGACGATTCACTTGTATTAATACATCAGTTATTCCCAAATGAATCTTCAGATTTAATGAAAATACAATTAAAACTGAAACAGGTCTTTTATTGATTTTTGTTTTGTTTTTCCTGTGAAACTTGACAAGTTGATTCTGAAACTTACATGAAAGAGTAAATGTCCAAGAACAATGAAAGTGCAACTGATGAAGACACGGGCTAGATGTTAGGGTGTGTTACGAGCTGTAGAAGTGCAGACTGTGGCATTTACACAAGGACAGCCATCAGGCCAGCAGCTGGTGGGGAATCAACGGTGTAATGGTGATCAGCAAAACTCACTCGGGCCTCGCTGCCTTTGGGGCTCATCTCAAAGCCTTCTTAGTAGGTAGGAGTCCTGTAAAACAGCAATGTCTGCTCTCCCCACCACTGTGCACTGTGCCTATTCCCCTCTCCATTTGAGTTTCCCCATGGCAATTTAAAACCCTTTACTGTACTATATATTTTACTTATATATCTTTTTTTCATGTCTCCTCACTACAGTGTGAAGTAAACAAAGGCAGTGTCTTCTGTTGTTCACTGGAGTATCCTCAGGGTATAGAACGTTACCTGGTAAATAGTAAATATTAATTTTTCTTTTTTTGAGTACACAAATGCAACAGTTTAGAATGCTTGAAAAGAGAGCCACATGTATGAGGATTACCAATGTATAATCAAGATTGCATTACAAGTCAGAGGGGGAAGGATGAATTATTCAATAAAGGCTTTTTTTTCTTTACCCAGCTTCACTTATTTCTAAACTTGCCTAGCATTGAAAGAGCTAAATTCCTACAAATAAGATTATCTTTAGTCTCTCCCCACAAACTTGCAGAACAAAGGGGGAGAGACTATTTATTTATCCACATAGAGTTTTTTAAAGATCCCTTCCTTACATCATATTAGAAATAAATTCCAAATAGGTTAAAGACTTAGAGGTAATAATAAAAATTTTAGAGCTAAAAAAATGCATTTCAAACTTCCAGATATGAAAAAATTTCTTAAACAAGACATAAAATGTAAAAATTATAAAGGAACTGATCAATGATTTTGACTTGATTAAAATTAAGAGCATCTATTCATAAGGCAAACCATTTAAAAAGAAGAAAAATACAAGTCAAAATCCAACAAAAGATATTTATAAATACACAACCAACAGAGAATTTGAACCTAGAATATTTAAAGAACATCTACAACTCAACAGATAAAGATGAATACTGCACTAGGAAAGTAGGTGAAAACCACAAATAAGTAACTTTGTCAGAAATCAAAGACATGAAAATTAAAACCACAGTGAAATATCACTTTTTACTCTTCAGTTTGGACAAAATTTTTAGAAGCTGGAAAATGCATGCATCAAGTCTTGGGCTTAGTTGAAAAAATACTCTCTGGTTTAGTAATTTTTTCTTAGATCCACAACTTTAAAAAAAATGATTATCCATGAGCTTCTGGTGGCATGTAGAAGAATATTTAAGAAGTTTTGCGCACAACAACAAAATGCTGGAAACAACCCAAATATACATTAATCATAGAATGAATAAGTGAACATTACTAATCATGCAATGGAAAACTATACGACCGTGCAAAGGGATGATTCATACTGCCTGGGTCAATGTAGGGGAACCTAGAAACATAATGCTGTCTGAAGAAGGCAAATCACAAAAGGGAACATAGGAATTTATTAATATAAAGTTAGGAATCCAGGCAAATTTCTTTAGAGATATGATAAAGTAATTAAGAAAAACCATGAACTATTAAAAGCAAAAGGAGTAAATGAACACAATAGTTAGCATAGTTGTTTCTCCTCGCTGAGAGTAGTGTGGCCATAAAGACAAACTTTTACAGATATATTTTGCCAAAAGTGGATTTTTTTTGGAGGGGGAGATCTTTTTGGAAAGAAATGGGAAAAAATTCTTAAATTCTCTTCCCATGGCAAAATTTCTTTCCATGAAATACTAAATAAGCAAACAACAACAAAAGAATTTAAACCATGTGTTTGAATTTCTGACATTTTTGTGAGGTCTGTGTCACAATCTGACCTGCACCTTATTCTTCACAATTAAATTTTCCAGACAAGGTAGAAGTTATTGTTCCTTTCTCATGGAGGGTGTCAATTAACCTTCAAATCCTGGTTGTTCAGAGTCTAAAATGACTTTGCCCCCCCTCAAAGTTGTAATTGTGTAACAATTGCTTATAGAGGAAATTGATGTGATCATGTCTGGCTAGCAGGAAATTAAGCAGATAAGTGGTCAGACCTTTACACACAGGCCTTAATGGACTTCCCTGTGTCCTCATCCTCCATCTTGCTCGACAGACTGGGAATTTATTTATATAAAGTTCAAATCCAGGCAAACTTCCTTAGAGATATAATACCAAGCCTTCGTATCAGACTATATTTTGTTTTAGTATCATTTTAATACTGTCATAACAAATTATTTTAATTATTTTTAACATTTATAATGTTAAAATAATTATTAAAAGCACCTCACCAAGAAAAATTTTATAAAACTTGGAAGTGTGAATTTGTCAAATTTTATTGCCTAAAAGGTGCTAAATAACTAGAGCAAGGAACTTTCAAACAACAGCAGTCACAAAAGCACTTAAAAAAAATTTATTAGAAATAATAAATCTGTAACCACAACAAATTTATAGCCATTAATTCCTGTAGAAGGATGTGTTTTTTCCTCTTTATTTGAAAAGGGAAAAGGCTCAGTCTATAAAAGCATTAGAGTCATTATTGAAACTCCATAAAACCCAGACAGTACAATTTTCTTATTTTTAAGTCATATAAAATTTCACCAGGTAGTTCATATTAAGATGGACATTACCACAAACATAAATCACTATCATCCTTCTATGTCATCCTTCTGATGCAAAAAAAAAAAAAAATCTGTCTCAGTATACACTTATTATATATAGGTTTGGGGAGTTAAAATTCTTATTCTGAAAGTACATAGGAAACTTTGAAAAGGTCTTTGGGAAAAGCATCGTATAATGGAACAAACTTTTTAAAAAAGTTACATTCACCTTCTCTTTGTCACTATCTAGCTGTGAGATATTTTTGTTTTGTTTTTGTTTGTTTGTGTTTTTGAGACAGAGTCTCACTATGTCGCCCCCGATAGAGTGCTATGCTGTCACAGCTCACAGCAACCTCAAACTCTTGGGCTTAAGCGATTCTCTTGCCTCAGCCTCCCAAGTAAGTAGCTGGGACTGTAGGCGCCTGCCACAAGGCCCAACTATTTTTTTGTTGCAGTTGTCATTGTTATTTAGTTGGCCTGGGCCGGGTTCAAACCCACCAGCCTCAGAGTATGTGGCCGACGTAACCACTGAGCTATGGGCACCGCCTAGCTGTGAGAATTTGAATAAATAACTTTACTTTTCTAGGACTCAGTTTCTTCATCTAGATTCTATACCATGGTTGTTTATATCCTAATGTTTGAGGCCAAATTCTGTATTTTGATTTTACTCTTAACTATAAGACATACTATGAAACATGTACACAAATATCCGAGGTAGGAATTGCAGTACTATGAATTATTAGAGGGATCATCTTGGCTATACTGAATTTCTAGTATTCCTAGTACCCAGCTATAGAGTAGGTGTTCACACTGTTGAAAATAAACGAGAGAAAGGATGAATGAATGAATAGCTTTAGCTAAGTGGAACTATTAATGCTTGTAATTTGACTGAAATGGTGTGATTTTTTACTTCATTAAAGTATCATAGTAGATTTCGTCTGTTTTAAATTTTCTCATTTTCCTTGGGGAATTCTTTTTTAAACTCTTACTTATCCAAACCTCTGGCTTACTCAGACTAGCATTCTAGAGAACTGGAGTTCTGAAACAGTTTAAAGAAACTGATTAGAGCTCAAGTGTATACTTTTCACCTTAGCATTTATTGGCTAATTGACATGCCTTCTACTCACTCACCAAACAATCTTGGGCATATTGTTCCCCCCCTTGCAGATACCTGTCTCTTTAAAAAAGGAGAATAACAACATCGACTTGTTTTGAGAAGGACACAGCTAACATAGCCATAGAGATTACAGTTCGTCAGTGTGGCTGTGGGAAGCTAATCTACAATACCTGTCAGTGTGATATATTTACTTGGTTGCTTCCTTTGGGGAAAACTTCTGGAAATGAAATAGTACCCACTAAGAAATACAGGTTTTTCCCTTCCAGACAAAGTTTGTTTGTTTTGGGGATTGTTTGTTGTAAAAAGTTTCCCTTCTAACTTTTTGGAAGTAAGATCATTATCCTTGTGAGCTATCTGCTGGGTGGAGTACCTTCAAGGTCAAAATATTTTCATGATTCATCAAAGAAAATAAGGAAGAGCTGACTCAATTTCAAGTCCAGATGCAGGTTCTTTGTGGGGAAAAGAATTTAGTTTTGAATTTTTTCTCAAAATTTTTTTTTGTCAGTTGAAAGAGAATAATTTTGGGAGAATTATTGCTAACTTTTAAGATTGGACACTTTTTAAAGGCATTGTTACAAAGTCACGAAAATATATCCAAAAACCCCTGATCATTATAAATATCAGATTTAGTTTTGATAAAAACAAATTCATAAGAACTGGAATGTTTCCCTTTCTCTACAGTTTTGACTAATCGTGGTAATTAATCATAACATCTGTTAAGGTCATTTGCTTTGTGAAATAATAAATCATCAAATAGTGGGGCCATAAAAAAAGTTACAATTACCTGTCTGTTGGACACCATATGGCCCAATTCAGTACTAACACAGGGAAGACCACAAACTTGATAAACAATAGGGATAATATGGTCTATGTTAATAAGAGTAGATTTCTATCAAGTAGTGAAAGTACAAAGTCATAAAAGATAAATTTGGGCCTCACAAAGATTTAGCTAATATCATTAGCCATTTATTGCAAAGGAACTAAATCTTTTCAAATTAAACTCATGATGGATTTTAATCACTTAGCTAATGTTGGTAAATGATTATGCCTCAAGCCATTATGATAATGATCATTATTAGCAAGAGTCTGTTTTTACAATGTTCCTAATGCTTAAAATTAATCCAGAAGTCAAGAGCCATTAAATCATTTCACCTGCAGTAGCATTTTAAAAATGCCCATATTTCACATAACTGCAATTTAAAAACAAAAGCAAAGGCAGTGGAAAAATACACAAGAAAATCAAGCTATTAACTACAGTGCCACCAAGTGACCAACTTCAGAATTTCATGTATAATCAAAAGTGCAAAGACACCAGGGAAAAGAGTTAAGTGCAGAAAAGAGACCAAGGAAGAACCTTGGTTGGTTCCTGGATATGGACCTATAACGAATCTCAAAACTCTGAAAGGCCAACAACTAATTCTCTTGAACTACAATGTTCATCTGGGGAACCTCAACAATAATAAGTGGGTTGTCAGAGAGCTAGCAATAGCAGAGTTTGAGCCACAGGTGGAGATAAGCCCTTTGAAACAGCAGCAACATTTTCAAATGTAAAAGAAAAGGTACGATAAGAGTTATATGAAAGAGTTGACCATTGCACATGATATGGTATTATCTTTAAGCACGAGGAATAAAGTATGAACAACAGAGAAAATGATAATGGAAAACTTTTAAATCATATCTCTTAAAAACCTTGCTAAGTGTCAGGTTTAAAGTCTATAAAATGTTGGAATCAGACTAGATGATTTCTAAAGTCACCTCCCAGGCCAGAAATCCTATGGCAAGAATCACTTCAAAAAATATTACTCAATAAATTCTATGAAAAACATAAACATCAGTGTTTGAATGGGGTGAAATTATACTCTGACAGTCTAATTGATAACATATCTGAATTAAAGTAAAACACTAAAAAGTATCAAAGAAAAATAGAAAGAAATTTTTTTAAATCTTAAAAATCTAGAAAAAAACCTTAGAAATGATCCTTACCAGTCATAGCAAATAATTCATTCATTCATTTATTTACATCTCTATTTTGAGCTCTAACTATGTGTCAGGCATAGCACTAAGTTCTAGGGATAACAACATATCATAGAAACTATTTTCCAAAGTAGGAGGCATTGTTAATAGAAAGAACTCAAAAACTAATGCCATGAGGCCAAAGGAGATAATGGGTTGAAAAAGGATGAAATATTAGATTTGTTTCCAAAGGCTATGTAGAAGTATTTCAACCTATAGACTAACATATCTCACCCCACCCTATGAGCTTATCCCTGGAAATCCTGTTTTTATTCTTAGGGAAAATGTCAAGAAACTGAAAACCAACCAACCATCCAACAAAAATGATGAAGGGAGTGACGGGCTTGAATGACTAATGGGAGAAACTTAAGAAGAACTAAATATAAATCATTTGACTATACAGACTGACCAGCAAGGTCTAAAAATAGAAAACTAATGGGGTGGGTTATTGTTTTCCAGATAACCATGGGAGTGAGCCTTGAGATGGAGTTAGGAAGAGGAAACTTGAGATAATATAAGAAGACAAACTTCCTGGCAGAGAAAATCATTAGATCAATACAATCCCTAGGCAGAAACGTTAGCAGTTCCATTTGATGAGTGAGGCAGTCCCTAACTGAAGCTCTGGGGCATGTGTTACCCTTATCCAGGAGGAGGAGAATGGGCTGTAGGTACCCTTCAGTCTCTCGTTTACACTCTGCAGATGCTAAGAACAGGAACAGAAAACCATCAAGAGGGAGAGGCCAAGGGAAAAAAAATATTTTCTCTGTAGCATGTGAAAATGGATGATAGTATGTTTCAAAATTACAAACTGTTCAATTAAATCATTTCTCCCTTTCACTTGTTGCTTCTCTAATATTGGTTTGAATTCAAGGAACTAAGCAGGCCCAACACCCTACTTTCCAGAGGTGAGAACTGGAGCCAGCCCTTAGTGGCACTAACTAAAAATAGTGCAAGAGATGTTATTTAGAAAAAGAAGGAGAATGTCAACGCTTGTCATGCATAACCACTCAAATTTCTGGTCTCTTCCTGTCCTGAAATAAGGAAAACATCCAAAAACATCACCAGGCCAAGGTGAATTAGTTCAAGGGTGTTGAGTCTGTCTGATTTCCGCTGATTTGTCTATATGCATTGTTCCATTACAATGACCTCTAGGGAATCAGAATGTCTCCTGATATTGTTGGACGGGAGCAACTTTCAGTCAGCTCATACTCGTCTCTAGTCTGACCCTGCCCCGAGAGCCCAGCCATTAATTATCTTATGTTGCATTTTTTAAAGGGCAGGGATCAAAAAGCTCTGTTGTTGCAACAACTGTGTTTTGAGTTTTGTGCCTAGGCACCTCTGCGTGGCTTTGGTCTCCAGTCTAGGGGTTGGAGCCCAGTGGTGTTATTATCATAATTTCTGCCTAGTGGTTTAGACCTTAGTTCTTTTAGTTAATTATGTGACTTCTAACTTTAATCATTTGCCACATTTCTAGACTGGCAACTGGCTGCACTGTTTTTTGGTTTTTGTTTCCTGATTTTTTTTTTCTTCTCTTCTAGATTTCAACTATGACCTTAATGTTGATTCATAGAACTTTGCAGTAATCTTTGTTTGATCTATGGGGAAATTTTTTAAAAACTGACTAACTGGCTCAGATTTAGTGGAACAGAAATTTTCTAGTTTTTAGGTTGGTGCCTACTTATCACATGAAAACAAATCTGTTTTTCTTTTGACAGTCCAGGTACAAATGAACCATTATAGTAATAGTGATATATCTGCTAGAGTAATATTAATGGATTATAGTAGAGTTTAATTTACCATTTACCAGAGGTGTCCACCCTGTGACACATGCTGACTTTGTGAGGGCTTTTTTTGCTTGTCTGTGGTGTCAGATATTATGAAAAGTATGCACACAACTTTGTTTTGCTAATTGGCTTCCAGGAGTGTTTGTGGATTTACTGTGTGGCCCTAGACAATTCTTCTGATGTGCATGAGAAAAGAAAAAAATGTTAGACACCTCTGATTTAACCATAAGTTATTAGTTATTAGCAGTCACTTTCTTAGGTAAAGGGATTTATTTTATTTTACTTTTTTTGAGACGAAGCCTCAAGCTATCACCCTGGATAGAGTGCTGTGGCATCACAGCTCACAGCAACCTCCAATTCCTGGGCTCAAGCGAGTCTCCTGCCTCTGTCTCCCAAGTAGCTGGGACTACAGGTGGCCGCCACAATGCCTGACCATTTTTTGGTTGCAGCCGTCATTGTTGATTGGCGGGCCCGGGTCGGATTCAAACCCGCCAACTCAGGTGTACGTGGCTGGCGCCTTAGCCCGTTGAGCCACAGGCGCTGAGCCTTTATTTTACTGTTTAATACTTTTGTCTTTTTATGTGTGTGTGCAAAGAATTAAGGGAGTGGGTTTTCTGTTTTGTTTGTTTTTATATGAGTAGATAGAAATACAGCTTCTGGAATAATCATGTAACTGATATATCCAATTGGTGAACCAAAGCATTACCCACCACAGCTTATTATGTGTGCTCTATAATTTTCTTGCATAAGTAAATTATTGTTATTTCTCTTAAGTAAAGCTGGCATTCACATTTTTTTCTCCATCCGTAATTTAGAAATTTTGATCAACAGACAGGTAAATAGATAGTCTTTGGTAATGAGTTATAATTAAAGTGCCAAACACTTACTTATGTAAGAAAATAGATTGCATTAAAATACACCTATGCATATGCTTCAGATAGACCCACATGACTTCAGCAGCTGTAAGTAATTACAATGGAAAATTGCAATTCTAGGCTATGGTGGAGTAGCAATACTAAAACTCCAACACTTGTTAGAACTATGTCACAAATTGCGAAGATTTTCTCATCTACCAAAATGTCAATTTATTCTCACCCTTAGATCCTAAATCTGAATCTTAGAATCTTGGAGTTTGGGATTTAAATACACCTAGTTTTGTTAATGAATATAAGGTTAAATCACATGAATTACTATTTAATTAATAAATAATAGTCAGGGGCGGCACCTGTGGCTCAGTGAGTAGGGCGCTGGTCCCATATACTGAGGGTGGTACGTTCAAACCCAGCCCTGGCAGAACTGCAACAACAACAACAACAAAAAATAGCCGGGCGTTGTGGTGGGCGCCTGTACCCCAGCTACTTGGGAGGTTGAGGCAAGAGAATCACCTAAGCCCAGGAACTGGACGTTGCTGTGAGCTGTGTGACGCCACAGCACTCTACCAAGGGCAATAAAGTGAGACTCTGTCTCTACAAAAAAAAAAAAAAAAAAAAAAACATCATCATCATCTTTATGGGGAACCATGTGATGGCTTGATCTGTGTAAGGAAAGAAAGATTCAATCAAGCTAATTAACATATCCATCACCTCACTAACTTACCTTTTTTTGTGTTGAGGACATTAAACATTTACTCTTTTAGCAGTTTTGTAATACATTTATTGACTGTGATTATCATGCCCTGCAATAGATCACTAAACTTTATGCCTCTAGTCTGACTGAACCTTCGTAAAAATGATGGGTAGATAGCAATCCTTGAATTGTGCAAGTTGTCAAGCCTAAGGACCTCTTCCCTTCTTGTCCAGGGCAGTGCTACCCTTTCTCCATTCATACTACATTGAAATCACCATTTTTATTGGTTAAAAAAGGTCAGATATTGGCAGCTTCATAAGGCTTAACTATACAAAATAATATATGGTGCATTAGTATACTATATAAAATATAATATATATTATATACTTAGCTATGTTTTAGGAAGAATTCATGTACTAGGTACAGTATACTAGGTAGCCCTAAAACATAGCTAAATATATAATATAATATATAGTATACCAATGTACTATAGTATATAGTATATTAATATGCTATATTTATAGAGTATAATAAGCAATTTTATTAAACATAGCTATAGGCTAGACCATACTATTAGACACATATTCTTATTATATTAGACTTTTACAAAACTTTTGCAAAGTTGGTATTGTTATTTCCATTCACAGAGAAGAAAATGATGTGATTTGTTACTAGGTTCTGGTTTAAAACTGTGCCCTTTTCATTGTACAGTGCTGCTTTCACAGATGAGTTCAGAGGTGATCTCTCCACTTCCCCCTAACTAGTTCATGAATTCTTCCTAAAACATAGCTAAGATTTAGTCAAGCAACCTGTTGTTAGACTAGACACACTAATGTTTAACCTTCCATTGAACACTCATTACTTGTAGATAAAACACATTCTAATTTTGTATAACTTTGTCATGAAACTTGTGTTACTATTGAATCAAAATCTGCCTCCCTATAATTTTTTCTTCTTACTCTTTCTGCACACTCTGCACAACCTAGAACAAGTCTAATTTCCCATGTACAAAGCAGTATTTCAAATTCGCAATAGTAACTGTGTATTGCCAGGCCGCTTCAATGTACCTAATTCTCAAAAACATTCCTGCATCACAGAAGTTGTTAACAATGCAATTACGGTCCATTATGTAATTTAAAAAAATGGCAATCCTGTCTCTATTAACTGTAGAATATGATTTCAGCTACCTGCTTTTCTGGGTGAAAACACAATAGGAAAACATTTGGGGAGAAAGATATTCATGCAAGCAAGGATTGGGCTTGTATGCATTTATTTTCTTTTAATTTTATATTCTTTAGATTTATTTTTCTTTTAATTTGTTTGTGCAAATAAGATATATTCCTGAATGCTGCCAAGTTGGTACCTTAGAATAAGAAATGTATTTGTTCTGTTTACGGATTAGAATATATAATTCTAGTTGTGAAGGCATCACTAAGTGTAAAAGAAGAAGTTAAGAAAAGAAAATGCATAGCTGATATGCTATAGCATAAGCAATATCAATTTGGAAAGGCTTTTTAAGGTTTATTACTAGTTGGGGCATATGGTATAGGCAGGCCCTGGACTTAGGGACCATGAGGGTTGAAAATGGACAGTGAGTTCATTACAGACACATTCAGGGGGAGACCTGAAGGATGGTGGAGAGGACAAAGCTTCCTAATGGGAGGAGCTCAGAATGGTGCACCCAATTTTCCTTTTTAATGTGCAAGAAGTGGCCCAAGGGGAGAATATGTAGAGATTCAGGGGAGTGGCCAATTGTTATGGGCTTAAATTAGATGAAAGGAGGTGTGGGGGAAGGGACTGTGGGACGTGTGCGAGCGGCACCAAGTGTGAAGTTTTCGTATTGCATGTTAATAGGCACCAGGAAGCCATTGCCGTTGAAAAGGTATTGAACAAACAAATCTGCAAAATGATTCTCCTTGTTGATGTTAGGAATTCTTTGTCATTGGCCACCCCCAAACTAGCACGTGAGCACATGCTCGTGGAGTAGCCACAGAGGCAGATACAGGCTGTTTAGCACGTTGGAATAGGTTATGCATCTGTTCTGTTTATTGATTAGAATATATTAATATAATTTTAGTCCATAAGTGTGGACTCCCATTCACAAGGCCAATGTGACTATTTCTATTTCTGAATTTCAACACTGAGCCCCTGGCATAGTATTCTACTTGATGAGACCAATCTGTCACTTCATGGCAAATTGGCTACACTGGGCCCCTTCCACTCTAGAAAGGGTGGAGTCATCACAGGGATAGAGACCTACTTTAAGTATATATTTGCCTTTTCTGCCTACAGAACCTCAGCCAGCTGTGCTATCTGGGGACTTAGAGAATGACTTGATCCATAGGTATGGATCCCAGGCAACATTGTGTCCAACAACGGGAATCACTTCAAAATGAAAGAGGTATAGGGCCGGATCCATGACAAGAGGACCCACTGATTTTTTTTTGACATAGGGTTTTTCTCTATCACCTGGGTAGAGTGCAGCAGAGTCATGCTAGCTCACTGCAACCTTAAACTCCTGGGCCCAAGTGATCCTCCTACCTCAGCCTCCTGGGTATCTGGGACTAGAGGCATGTGCCACCATGCCTGGCTAATCTTTTTCTTTCTTTCTTTCTCTTTTTCTTTCTTTCTTTCTTTCTTTCTTTCTTTCTTTCTTTCTTTCTTTCTTTCTTTCTTTCTTTCTTTCTTTCTTTCTTTCTTTCTTTCTTTCTTTCCCTTCCTTCCTTCCTTCCTTCCTTTCTCTCTCTCTCTCTCCCTCTCTCTAAGAGTCTTGCTCAGGATGCTTTGAAACTCCATCAAGTGGTCCTCCTGCTTCAGCCTCCTAGAGGGCTAGGATTACAGGCGCCACCATGACTACAGGATCCACTGATCATATCATGTACCACACCACCTGAGGACTAGACCCATGACTGGACCATGGACTTCCCTGACCTTCTGTATCACTCCATGCAGAAACAGCTAACCTCAGAGAGTGCTCAAACAACCTTCTGAAGGCATACTTAAGCCTCCCCTCGTGGGAAAACCTCTGAAAAGATAGGATGCCACACTTCAGGATGCAGTGTGCATGTTGATTCAGACACTGTCACATGGTGTTGTGTCTCTACAGGAGGAATACAGGGCTATGGGAACCAAGGAATAGAAGCATCCTAAACTGATTTGTTATCCTCATTCTGTTTTCTGTCTATCTCAGGTAGTGTTTTCTCTCATAATTCACATTCTCCCATAGGGAAAAGACCACAAATGAATAGCTATTTGGACATATCTAACCCCGTGATCTACAAAATTAAGCACATAATGCATGACTAAAATGATAATTGTGGAAGTCGTATTAAAGTGAAAAAAATTTATTGCCCCTCTCTACCAGATCCTTCCCCATAGAGCTCCTCCTGGAGAACTGTATAATGCTTTCTACCAGAAGATATCAGGGTTGACCATGTGATTTGATTTGCCCAATTATCTGTGAATAGAAGTGATGTAGGCCTCTTCTTAACAGAAGCATTAAGCACTATCATGAGGTCCACCCCTTACCCTTTTTGTCATAAGAAAGCCAATGTTTCAAATAAAGGTTGCTCTGGGCAGCGCCTGTGGCTCAGTGGGTAGGGTTCTGGCTCCATATACCAAGGGTGGCGGGTTAAAACCCAGCCCTGGCCAAACTGCAACAAAAAAATAGCCGGGCATTGTGGCGGGTGCCTGTAGTCCCAGCTCCTCGGGAGGCTGAGGCAAGAGAATCACCTAAACCCAGGAGTTGGAGGTTGCTGTGAGCTGTGATGCCAAAGCACTCTACCGAGGGCAACAAAGTGAGACTCTGTCTCTATAAAATAAAATAAAATAAAATAAAATAAAATAAAATAAAATAAAATAAAATAAAATAAAATAAAATAAAATATAAAATAAAATAAAATAAAATAAAATAAAATAAAATAAAATAAAATAAAATAAAATAAGGGTTGCTCCTTCCACTTAAAGATTCAGCGCAAATGACCCCTGGCAGTCACATAGTATGAGAAATAACCCTTTGTTACAAAGAGATTTTGAAGTTGTTATTCCTAAAGCATACCAAAATCCACCTGGTATAGTTGGATATTTTTCCCCTCTAAACTCATGTTGAAATTTGATCCCCAGTGTTGGGGATGGGGTTAGGTGGGAGGTGTTTGGGTCTTGGGGGTAGATCACTCGGGAAAGGTTCTGTGCTATCCCCATAGATGAGTTAGTTCTTTCTCTATAAGTTCTAAAGAGAACTAATTGTTAAAAAGAGGCTGACATCTCCTCATTCTCTCTCCTCCACCTCTTGCCATGTAACTGCCTTCCCTTCACCTTCTGCTGTGACTAGAAACTTCCTGTTGTCCTCTTCGAATGCAGATCTTGGTGCCATGCTTCAAGGACAGTCTGCAGAACTGGGGGCCACATAGAACTTTTGTGTCTGTAAATTAGCCAGCCTCAGGTGTTCATTTATCAGAACACAAATAGACTAAGATGCCACCTTAGAGCTGGTACAGTCACGACAGTGCCATGTCTCAGGCACTGTTTCATTTTAGTGTGTGTATACATTCACAAACTCGGGTTATTGAAAGAATGCAAATCTTTATTTCCCTTATTTCAACTGAACTCCTTTCTTTGAAGCTTAAACTTTTGGAAACAAAATTTAGGATGATTTAAGGCTATTTACGGTTTTCCCTTTGATATTCACCCCTTCTCTGACAAGGAACCACAGAGTTGGCTGCTGACGTTACTACAGAGAAGAGAGAAAAACTAGAAAACAATAGGGGAAAGCAAATTCAAATTTCAAATCATTATTTAGCTACACTATTAAAGTATGGAGCAATGGAAAGTGAGAAAAGACTATAATGTGTACTGAAATCAGCTCAGAGTGATATTTTATTTGTCACAATTCTTCTTTTATTAAAGCCCTAGGAATTCCTAGTTTACTACTACAAATACACCAAAAGGAAATGTAAAAATAGTATTACTACATTTTGCTTGAAATTTTTTTAACTTTTCTTCTTTTTCATACCCTGAGGACACTCAAGCATGTTTGGCTGTTATCTTGAAAAACTAAAATATGTTTGTAATTTCCATCTTTCAACAATTTTCTGCAAAATGAAACTAGAATGAAGCATGGAGGAATAAAGAAAGTTTTATTGGTTGCCAAATATCTTCTGTCAATAACATCTGGGTATTTAGAACATCTGCATAGCTGACAATCTTTCAACTTTTCATCTGGATGTTTGGTAAATATGGAGAAAATGTTTTCTTTCTAAGTCTAATTCTTATTCTTATCAGCATATTATATTCTAATAGCATATTTAATATTCCTATCCTCCTACTGTTTTATCCAGTAAAATATGAATACTATTTTGGAGCAAAACAGCCAATTGTTTAATTTATAGTGCATATTCAAGTTCTGACAGTTAAAAAGGAAGGTTTTTGGTGAATTCTTTCTACATTGCAATTAATCTATTTCAAGCGAGATTAACAATAGAATATACCAAAGCACTCGTTTAACATTCAGTGGTGTCTACTGTGTATACCCTTTATGTGAGATGAGAGAATTGTATTCTTTGGCCAGATGCTGATATAGTCCTATAGCGTCTGCATGAATGTCTGTTTGGCACTTAGAGTAAAGGGGGATATTTCATTGTACTCTTGGGGTTATGAACATGGAGATAAGCATCATAATCATCCTTTGCAAAAACTCCACGGGGCTAGTTACATGTTTTTCCCTTGTCAACATCTGTTAAGAACCACATGTCGATTGCTACTCCATCTTTTCGCAGGTAATAAAGAAATAGAGAACTCCCAAAAGAACAGTCTTTATCTTCTGAACAATATGCCCCAGGCCTTTGCTTTTGGGTCTAACCCTTATAAATTTTTGTCGTTATCTACTTACAGGGATCTTGGCAAAGAAAGAGACTTGAATGGAAGAAAAAGGAGTTACTTTCTGGCACAAGGAACCCAATGTGAGTGCATATTTTCAGATATCCTGAGGTATCTAGAGAAAGTCAGCATATATTTAACTAAGCTATTTCACTTTTCTAAGAGCCATCCTTATTCGAACTAATAAGGTCACCCAATTACTGATTTCTACCCAGTCTCATTCTTTTATGTTTGTATGATTTTATCACGTTTTATTTTTTAACTTATTTATTGTCTTGTACTAATGTGTGTGAATGCCTTGCCTAGCAGAAACCCCTTATAAAGTAGTGATCAGTTACTGTATAGCCAAGATTAGTTATTATGCCTAAGGTGAGACCTGTAGCCACCTATGCTTCAAAATAGATCATATGAGAGACAAGATACATTTTGTTTTCTTGGCAATTTTGTTTTCTTCTAAGAGACAACCAACAAAAATGGACAGAATTCTTATTTTAGCAGAATTCTTCTCATGAAATTGTTTATTCATCATACAATGTTAAATTGTCATTTGCCCTAAGTTCCAAATGTGTCACCTTTTATAACTTTCAGATGCAAACTAATAATGAAGCTTTATATTTCAGCTCAAACAAGGTTGGTAGCATCTGAAATTAGAAGAGCACAGAAGCAGAGCACTCATTAAAAGATATAAGTGCATTCCACAGTTTTTCTGGAAAGAAAATGGCTGGGAAAAGTTATTCACTAAATTTCACAGGTGTCTGAGACTGCTGCCTTATGGAGATGAGGGCACAGTACACACAGAGCAGGAAGAACCCCACCGTAAGCACCTCTGGGAGAGAGCAGGTTGCCAGAGGAGGCCAAGAGGAGGGCTGTGGATGAAGGACACAGTACAGCCCCATCTGAGCTGTTCTTTGGGTTAGTGCTGCATCGAGATGCTACTACATTCAGATATTGGACAAAACATTCATATGCCAGGACCAATCACAAAAACCAACATGACTTCCAAGACAACATCATTCTCTGATGCCACTCACATATGAGTTGACTCACATTGCAAAAACACAATATTACAGGAGAACAAACTGTAAGAGTTTGGCAATAATTATGATGATTCTGAAAACTATTAATTTTGTATAAAAGTAATTATTAAAACCTTTCTTATAGTTACACTGGAAACCAGATTACAATTAATACAATTTTCAAGAGAGAATGCATTACCTAGTAAACTCTATAAAGTATGCTATGTCACTTGTGCATCAACTAATACTTATAGAAATTTGAATAATGAAAATTATATAAGCCTTCATCAAGAAAACAGAAGGAAAGGAAGCCAACGACTTAATGGATCATCTCAAGCAACTGGAAAAGGAAGAACGTTGCAATCTCAAACCCAGCAGAAGAAAAGAAATAACCATAATTAGGGCAGAATTAAATGAAATCGAAAACAAAAGAATCATTTAGCAGATCAATGAAACAAAAAGTTGGTTTTTTGAAAAGATTAACAAAATTGATAAACTTTTGGTCAACCTAACCAGAAATAGAAAAGTAAAATCTCTAATATCGTCTATCAGAAATGATAAAGGAGAAATAACAACAGACACTTCAGAAATTCAAAAAATCCTGAATGATTACTATAAAAATCTCTATTCCCAGAAATATGAAAATCTGAAGGTAATGGATCAATACCTGGAAACACGCCACCTTCCTAGACTCAACCAGAAAGAATTAGAAATCCTGAATAGACCTATATCTACCACTGAAATAGCATCAACAATACGAAATCTCCCTAAAAAGAAAAGTCCAGGACCAGATGGCTTCACGTCTGAATTCTATCAAACCTTTCAAGTGGAACTAGTACCTATATTATACAACATTTTCCAAAGCATAGAAAAAGAAGGAATATTTCCCAACGCATTCCTTGAAGCAAATATCACCCTAATCCCCAAACCAGGAAATGATCAAAAAAAGAAAGAAAATTATAGACCTATATCCTTAATGAATATCAATGCAAAACTATTCAAGAAGATCTCAGCAAACAGAATTCAATAACATATCAAAAAATTATACACCATGATCAAGTTAGTTTTATTCCAGGTATACAGGAATAACATATACAAATCTATAAATATAATACATCACATGTATATGTTTGTATATGTTTGTATTCAACATATACAAATCTGTAAATATAATACATCACATCAATAAAATAAAAAACAAAGGACATATGATTCTCTTAATTGACACAGAAAAAGCCTTTGATAATATCCAGCATCCTTTCATGATCAGAATTCTTAAGAAAATAGTCATGGAAGGGACATTTCTTAAACTAATAGAGCCCATCTACCCAATATCATATTGAATGGTGTAAAATTGAAAACACTTCCGCTCAGATCAGGAACAAGGCAAGGATGCCCACTGTCTCCACTGCTACCCAATATAGTAATGAAAGTCTTAGTCATCACAATCAGGCAAGAGAAGGCATCCTTTGTTAGGTAAATTCCCAGACATTTCATCTTCTTTGGCATGATTGTAAAAAGAATGGAGTCCTTGATTGTTTTTTCAGCTTGACTATCGTTGGCATATATAAAAGCTACTGACTTGTAAGTATTGATTTTGTATCCTGAGACACTGCTGTAATCCTTGATCATGTCTAAGAGTTTTGAAGTTGAGTCCCTGAGATTTTCCATGTATAGGGTCATATCATCAGCCAGGAGTGAGAGTCTGATCTCCTCTGACCCTATTTGGATACAGTTTATTGCCTTCTCTTGCCTGATTGTGATGACTAAGACTTCCATTACAATTTTACACCATTCAATATGATATTGGGTATGGGTAGAAAGATCTCTGTAAGGAGAACTATGAAACTATGAGAAAAGAAATAGCTGAAGATGTTAACAAATGGAAAAACATACCATGCTCATGGCTGGGAAGAAGCAACATTGTCAAAATGTCCATACTACCCAAAGCAATCTCAGATTTAATGCAATCCTTATTAAACCCCCATTGTCATACTTCAAAGAACTTGGAAAAATAGTACATCATTTTATATGGAATCAGAAAAAGCCTCGAATTGCAAATACATTACTCTGAAATAAGAACAAATCAGGAGATATCACATTACCAGACTTCAGGCTATACTATAAATCTATAGTGATCAAAACAGCATGGTACTGGCAAAAAAACAGAATGGTAGATTTATGGAACAGAATAGAGAACCAAAAAATGAACCCAGCTACTTATTGCTATTTGATCTTTGACAAGCCTATCAAAAATATTCAGTGGGGGACAGACTTCCTATTTAACAAATGGTGCTGGGTGAACTGGCTGGCAACCTGTAGAAGACTGGAAACTGGACCCACACCTTTCACCTTATCCATATTCTCACTGGATAAAAGATTTAAACTTAAGGCATGAAACTATGAAGAGAGTGCAGGGAAAACACTTGAATAAATTGGCCTGGAAGAATATTTTATGAGGAGGATCCCCCAGGCAATTGAAGCACACCAAAAATACATTACTGGGATCTGATCAAACTAAAAAGCTTTTGCATAGCCAAGAGCACAGTAAGCAAAGCAAATAGACAACCTTCAGAATGGGAGACGATTTTTGCAGGTTATGCTTTCAACAAAGGTCTGATAACTAGAATCTACAGAGAACTCAAACTAATAAATAAAGAACAGAATAAATAACCCCATTTCTATGTGGGCAAGAGACTTGAACAGAAACTTCTCTAATGAAGACTGCTGCATGGCCTACAAACACAAGAAAAAATGCTCATCATCCTTAATCATCAGAGAAAAGCAAACCAAAAACCACTTTGAGATATTTAACTCCAGCAAGATTAGCCCACATCACAAAATCCCAGAACTACAGATGTTGGCGTACATGTGGAGAGATGGAAACACTTCTACACTGCTGGTGGGAATGCAAGCTAATACAACCTTTTTGGAAAGAAGTTTGGAGAACACTGAAGGAACCAAAAGTAGACATACTATTCAATCCTGCAATTCTTTTACTAGACATATGACCCAGATGATAAAAAATCATTTTACAACAAAGACCTTTGCACCAGAGGTTTATTGCAGCCCAATTCATAATAGCAAAACATGGAAACAGCCCAAGTGCCCATCAACCCATGAATGGATTAACAAATTGTGGTATATGGATAACTTGGAATACTATGCAGCCATAAAAAAGATGGAGACTTCACATCTTTTATGTTTACCTGGATGGAGCTGAAATATATTCTTCATAGTAAAGTATCTCAAGAATGGAAAAAAAGTATCCAATGTACTCAATACTGCTATGAAATCAATATATAGCCACCTATACACTCATACGAATGATAGAACATAACTATAGTCCAGAAAGTAGAAAGGAAGAGGAGAGAGACAGAATATGGGAGGAGGGATGGTATTTGGGGGGAACCTCACCTAATGTGCATGATGTAATTCAAAACTATTTAGAAATGAGTATAATTGTGATGGATGTTTTACTTAGTTCAATGTAAGCATTTCACATTGTATATCAAAGCAGTACCCTGACCCCATAAATGCATCAATGTACAAAGTTATGATTTAATAACAAATAATTTAAAAAATGTATATACCCCCCAATATGTTGCTTCTCCATCAAAAGTGATGGAGTCCAAAGTAGTGATCATTTATTTAGAATCATCAGTGTTCAATGGAGCTGCTATTATTGTTTCTGCATTATTACATCAAACTTTAGAAGATTGACTGCTAAAATTTGTATAATCAATTTTTATAATGCATGTCAATGATATTTCACATTTATTCCTACATTCCAAGAGTTTCTATTAGAGTGGTAATATTTGGGTGTGACCTCAGCTCAATTTTGATTTAATTTTGTTAAAAATAAGCTTAATTGGTCCCACTTCTAGCAGGTCTGTGCTTTGTTGTAAAAGACTGAAATGAGGGTAACATGGGTCACTACAAAAGTTTTGAGACAGACTGTCTTATGGTCTATTACTTCATTTCCAAGAAACGCAGTCGACAGCTTCCTTTCTGATTCACCTGTCATTTAAATATTTGGTTGCAGAAGGGAGAGCCACAATGGCTGAGTGGAGCCAACTTTCGACAAAGGTTCCTATCTAGAAGGAGAGTTAATGGACAGAAGCTTATTAAGTAAGCTGATAGTTTGAAGCTGAGCCAAGAGATAAGATTGAAGAGTGCACATCACCCCTGCTGAGGTGAGCTGTGACCTCAAGGAAACAAACAATAGCTGATACTTCAACCCAGAGTCACTGATTCATTAGGATTGGACAGAGACTAGCTGAATACAAGACAAAGTCACCTAGCAGTCACCACCACACCAAGCAGGTCCCTAGTGTCTCAGGTTGTAGTACTGTATGGGTCCTTTGCAAGATATAGGGGAAAAACTGCAGTCACCAGTCCCAGTTCTTGGGCAAAGGGCAGGTTAATCACTACTCCAGGAGCTCCCAATCCAATTTTACCTTACCTGCTCATCTAGCCAAACAGTGAAAAGTAACCATGGGGCAGAATCAGCAGAAAATCTCTGGCAACATGAATAATCAGATTAGATCAACTCCCTCAAGGAACGACAAAGTGGACACACCAGAAGATCCCATTCATAAACAAATGGCTGAGATGTCAGAAATCGAGTTTAGAATTTGGATGGCAAATAAAATTAACAGAATGGAAGTAAAGTTGGAACTAGAAATTCTAGGAATAATTCAAAAGTTGTCTCAAGAATTCAATGAATTCAAAGACAAAATCACCAAAGATTTTGACAGATTGAGAAAAGAAGTTGCAACCCTCCAAGATATGAGAAATACAGTAGAATCCCTCAGTAACATAATGGAGAAGGCAGAAGAAAGGATTTCTGACATTGAAGACAAAGCTTTTGAATAATCCCAAATGCTCAAACAGGAAGAGAAATGGAGAGCAAAAACAGACAATTCTCTCAGAGAGCTGTGGGACAATTCCAAGAAAGCAAACATTCGCCTTACAGGAATTCCTGAAAGTGACGAGGTTAGTTTGAAAGGTCCAGATACTCTACTCCAAGAGATAATTGAGGAGAACTTCCCAAACACAGCAAGAGATTCTGACATTCAGATAGCAGTTTCAGAACCCCGCATGACTTGACCCAATCAAAGCATCTCCCAGACACATTATAATTAACTTCGCCAAAGTTAATATGAAGGAGAAAATTCTATGAGCAGCCAGATATAAGAAAACCATAACTTATAAGGGGAAGAATATTAGAATGACTGCAGGTCTCTCTGCTGAAACCTTTCAAGCTAGAAGTGGGGGCGGGTCATTGACTTTTAATCTCTTAAAACAAAATAATTTTCAACCCAGGATCCTTTATCCAGCTAAGCTAAATTTCATTTATGATGTAGAAATTAAATATTTACATGTTGAATAAATTTGCCTTAACTAAACCAGCTCTCCAGAATATTCTCAAACCTATCCACCAAATGACCAACACATTCCTCCACCACCAAAGTAAACTCACTCAGAAATTTTTGCTCAAATTCCAACTTCCACAGTGGTGAAAGGATTAAAAATGTCCACAGGACTTTCGAAAAATGCAATACCCAAAATTCTACCGGGCTTATCAATATTAACAATTAATGTGAATGGCTTAAATTGTCCTTTAAAGAGGCACAGGTTGGCTGACTGGATTCAAAAACTCAGGTCAGATATCTGTTGCATACAAGAATCTCATCTTATCTTAAAGGAAAAATATAGACTCAGGGTGAAAGGATGGTCATCTATTATTCAGGCAAATGGAAATCAGAAAAAAAGCAGGTGTTGCAATTTTATTTGCAGATACAATAGGCTTTAAACCAACAAAAGTAAGAAAAGATAAGGATGGTCACTTCATATTTGTTAAGGGAAATACTCAACATGATGAGATATCAATTATTAACCTTTATGCACCCAACCAGAATGCTCCCCAGTTTATAAAAGAGACCCTAATAAACATGAGCAACTTGATTTTCACCAGCACCATATAACTTGGAGATTTTAACATCACTTTGGCAGTGTTGGATAGATCCTCCAATAAGAAACTAAGCAAAGAAGTTTTAGACTTAAAATTAACCATTCAACAATTGGATTTAACAGACATCTATAGAACATTTCATCCTAACAAAATTGAATAAACATTCTTCTCATCAGCGCATGGAACATCCCCCCAAATTTATCACATCTTAGGTCACAAGTCTAACCTCAGAAAATTTAAAATAATAGAAATTATTCCTTATATCTTCTCAGACCATCATGGAATAAAAGTTGAACTCAGTAACAACTGGAATCTGCATACTCACACAAAGACATGGAGACTAAAATACCTTATGTTGAATGATAGGTGGGTCATAGATGAGATTAGGAAGGAAATTACCAAATTTTTGGAACAAAACGATAATGAAGACATGAATTATCAGAACCTCTGGGATACTGCAAAGGCAGTCCAAAGAGGGAAATTTAGAGCGTTACAAGCCTTCCTCAAGAGAATGGAAAGAGAGGAAGTCAACAACTTAATGAGACATCTCAAGCAACTGGAAAAGGAAGAATATTCCAACCCCAAGCCCAGCAGAAGAAAATAAAAAATCAAAATTAAAGCAAAATTAAATGAAATTGAAAACAAAAGAATTATACAACAGATTAATAAATCAAAAAGTTGTTTTTTTGAAAAGGTCAATAAAATAGATAAACCTTTGGCTAACCTAACCAGAAATAAAAGAGTAAAATCCCTAATTTCAACAATCAGATATG
>CAUYRH010145070.1:0-45748 GCA_963574655.1 Perodicticus potto
TGGGCCTGCCAAACAACAATGACAGCTGCAACCAAAAAATGGCCAGGCGTGTGTTGGGCACTTGTAGTCCCAGCTACTTGGGAGGCGGAGGCAGGAGACTCTCTTGAGCCCAGGAATTGGAGGTTGCTGTGAGCTGTGATGCCACAGCACTCTATCCAGGGTGACAGCTTGAGACTCTGTCTCAATCACAAATAAAATAAAATAAAATAAAATAAAATAAAATAAAATAAAATAAAATAAAATAAAATAAAATAAATCCACAATTTCCACACCTGTAGTCCTAGCTATGTGGGAGGCTGAGGCAAGAGAATCGCCTCAGCCCAGGAGTTGGAGGTTGCTGTCAGCTGTGACACCACGGCACTCTACCGAGGGCAATAAAATGAGACTCTGTCTCTACAAAAAAAAAAAAATTATTTAGGAATGTAATTAGTATTAGGTTAAAGATCTCTATGAGGGAAACTAAGAAACTCTGATGATAGAAATTACAGATGACCCAAACAAATGCAAAAACATCTCATGCTCATGGATTGGTAGAATCGACCTTGTTAAAATATCCATACTGCCCAAAGTGATTTACAGATTCAACACACTCCCCACCAAAATACCATTGTCATATTTCACAGATCTAGAAAAACTCATTCTACACTTCATTCAGAATCAAATAGCCAAAGCAATCTTAAACAAAATGAACAAATTTGGAAGAATCACATTACCAGACTTCAAACTATGCTACAAGGCTATAGTAAACAAAACAGCATGTACTGATACAAAAATAAAGACACAGGGACATTGGACTAGAACAAAGAACCCAGATATAAAACCATCTACATAGGTCCAACTGATTTTTAACAAAGCAGACAAAAGTATATACTGGGAAAAAAAAGACCTATTCAAAAAATGATGCTGGGAAAATTGGATGGCCACGTGTAGAAGAATGAAAAAGGGCCCTCTCTCACGACCTTTCTAAAAATTAATTTAAGATGGATAAAAAACTTATATTTAAGACATGAAAGCGTAGAAATTCTTGAAGACAATGTACAACAGAGTCTTCTAGATATGAGCCTAGGCAAAAAATATCTGCCTAACACTAAAAGCAATTACACCAATAACACAAATATTAATAAATAAATGGGAAAACTTGATTAAATTAAAAGGTTCTTCATAGCAAAGGAAAAATCAACAGACAAACAGACAACCTACAGAATGAGAGAAAATATTCACAAACTGCACATCCAATAAAGGGCTAACACCTGTAATCTATAAAGAACTCAAATAAATCAGCAAAAAAAAAAAGAAAAAATCCCATTAAAACTGTGGGCAAAAGACATGAACAGGAACTTTTCAAAAGAATACAGATAAATGGCCAACATTTGAAAAAATGTTCATTAATCATTAGAGAAATGCAAATTAAAACCACAGGGAGATAGCACCTTACTCCTTTTAGAATGGCTGTTTTTAATAAAGTCCAAAAATAATAGATTCTGCAATGGATACGATGAGAAAGGAAGACTTACACACTGTTGGTGAAACGGCAAACTAGTACAACCTTTATGGAAAACAATATGAAGATTTCTCAAAGAGATAAAAGTAAACCTACCATTTGATCTAGCAATCCTACAAACTGGGTTCTACCCAAAGGAAAGAAGTCATTTTATCAAAAAGACACCTACACTCAAATGTTTATTGTAACACAATTCATAATTGCAAAAACATGTGGAATCAATCCAAGTGTCTGTCAATTCATGAGTGGATTAACAAAACGTGGTATGTATGTTTATACACCCACACACCACCATGGAGCTATAGAAAGAAATAATGTCTATTACAGAAATTTGAATGGAACTGGAGACCACTTCCTAAATGAGTATCTTAAGAAAGGAAAAACAACCACCACGTACTCTCTAATAATTTGGAACTAACTAATGGGCACAAACGGGCACAGAGAGAAGTAAAAATCATTGAAAATTAGGAAGGGGGAGAAGAGAGAAGGGGAAGGGTAAAAACCTATTTAATAGATACCATGAACAACATTCAGGTAATGGGCACACTTAGAACCCTGACTTAAGCATTATAAAAGCTCCTATGTAACAAAAACATTTGTGCCTTCCTAATATTTTGAAATTTTAAAAATCCTTCAAAAGGTTTTTGGCATAGTGTACATTAATTATCATTCTAGCCACACAAATCAAATATTAATTTCACAAGAGTAGGATAAAATTTTCATCAGGGTCATTTACATTTAAAAATTATCAACTTGACTATCCAGTACCATATATTTCCTAAAGTAACAGTATTTATTGGTAATGGTATTTCTTCTTTGAGTTATATGCAAAGCCTAGAAAACTATCAGAGGCTGGGGACAGTGGCTCACTCCTGAATCCTAGCACTCTGGGAGGCCAAAGTGGGAGACTGCTTAAGCTCAGGAGTTCAAGACCAGTTTGAGCAAGAGTGAGACCCCACTTCTACTAAAAATAAAAATAAAAAATTATTCAGGCATTGTGGCAGGTGCCTGTGGTCCTAGCTTCTTGGGAGTCTGAGGCAGGAGGATCACTTGAACCCAGGAATCTGAGGTTGCTGTGAGCTAAACTGAGGCTATAGCAGTCTAGCCTGGGGCTACAGAGTCAGACTCTGTCTCAAAAGAAAAACCAATAACAACAAAAATCATAAAATTAGAAGAAACAGCTAAAGATCAAAAAAAATTGGAGAAAATATTCAAGAGGTATGTTTGTTAGAACTATTATTTTTAAAAAGGAGTTTTGTTATTGAAGACTCAAGTCTGCATATCATTAAGCATATTACTGTTCCATTGGGCCACATAAAGCTACATAAAATGTGTGTCATCTGGCTAGTTACAAAGTCTGTGGATTAAATTTTTACTGTTATATTTATAACTGGCTTCTTTAAAAGGCTTCCTCCTCCCCAAAACAAATTGAAACTGGAAAGAAATTGAAGAATTCAGTTTCTTTAAGCTCAGTACAGAAATGGCTAGTTCATTCCACACAGATAAGTTAAGAGCATAAAATGTAGGTGATTTTCTTACAGAATTATTGCCTTGCATAGCCAGGACCAGCCTTTCCAATGCTGGAAAGTCACAACTCCATCCAGCTAGATCCCAATGGAGCTAACTACCGACTCCCCATATCCTTAGGTACTTCCCGATCACTGCAAAGACAAGAAAATAACCAAATAACTACAGACTTTTAAGAAGAAGCCTTAGAAGGCAGCAATTTAGATTCTCACTCAGGAAACTTTTCCCTGTACAGAAATGCCAAGAAATAGTATCTCATAACTCTCATCAAACATGCTTCATTTGACCATTAAATGAAAAGTTCTGCCACTTTACAACTGACCACCATTTATTATAGCTAACCTAGAGCCAAACAGAACAAGTTTATTCTCCCTTTCATAATGTAGCTCTTTAAATATATAGAAACAGCAACCACCTCATTTCACAGAACTATCCACATACCAGACCCCTGCAGCTTCATTCAGGAAGATACAATTTTCACACTCACTATAGTAACTGTGTAGCAGAATTTTCCATATAAGAATAGATTTCCTAATTTTAAAAAACTCGTATGTAACCATTCATAGTAACGATACTAGCTTCTCAAGTGAATAGCTTATTTTCTAGGCAGGTAACTAAATGAATCGGTAATTTTTCATTGAGATATAAGTACCATCCATAAAAAATAAGTGCAGATTCCTAAAGTACAAACAAACAACAACAGGGCAATTAAGTCTTATCAAAAAGTTACACTCTTTAAATATTAGTGCCAGTTCTTGAATAAAAAATAGTTTTCATGTAACATAAATACCTAGAATTTTTATACATACTAAGATGATAATAGGATTCTAAACTTTTGGTGAATATTGGGTCAGGCACAACAGATAGATAGATACCTACAAATGTTAAAATGTGCTCGTGTGTGTGCATGAGTGGCTGCATGCCTGTGTACGTGCGTTGAAGTCACCACACAATTGTCTAAAGTGCTGACGCTGCCAGAGGACATGTTCTCAATGAACATTTCTAGCTTTCATGTATTGCCACATTACCTGATACAAACTAGCTGCTCTGTTCTTTGGGATGATACAGATAGTAACTAAAGTCAAAAGACCAGAGTTTAGAGTCAGTTTCTAATGTTAAATATAGAACATGATTTACCCCCATTTCATGCTGAAAACACTCCCTTTTAGTGTGCACAGCACACGGTACCACACACAGCTCTCAACTGTACATTTCTAGTTTGCATTGGCTCAGGTTTGTGGCATTTTCTGGTAGGACACGAATTGCTCTGTAACAAAGAAGAGTATCTTTTCTTCAAAGATGTATTAATTTTCCATTTTACATAGCTCCGAAGATTGTTACTACCAAGATTATTGACATCATTTAAAATTCATTACCTGTATACAGAAGGTTCACACTGACATGCTTCTCCCCCTCGTGCTGAATTTCCCTATTTGCTGTGCTCTGTGAGGCAGAGTCTACTAAAGTTTTCATTGTCTTTTATGACCAGTCATCACCAGATCTCTAGTTCTTCCTAACCTAAGATTTTTTCCCAGTCCTATTTAATTTAATCTTCTTCTAATAGAAATTGTGAGCTGGGAAATAAGTCTAGCAACTTGGCAGAATTTCAGGGAGAATTAAAATTAAAAATGATGCAGAAAAGATCTCCATGTTATGACTTAATAATGTTGCAATATATGAAAGATAGAAATGTACTGATAGTGCAGAATTAATTTAGTGACAACAGAAGAAAATCAGCCATGTTTTTGTTTTCTGATTTTTCTACCAAAAAGGAAAAAGAACAAAACATTTCCAAACCAAATCATTCACAACAGCAAATATTTATGCAAAGAATTTCTGTGCAGAGGGATTGTTTTGTAATATATAACATTAAACGCCAGGAACATAGGAAAGAAACAGTGTTCGGTAGTGTGATTCTAAAGTGAATCTTCCCAGAATATCACAGAAGAGAATTTAAAACAAGAAAAACTACAAAGAAGGCCTTGCCCAACAGATGTTACGATATCGTCAAAACTGCAATTATTACAATACTATGATATTACAAGAGAACAGAGATTAAATGGAACAAACTGGAGTCCAAGAACAAATTTATACATGAGGAGTCCAACTGTGCAACATTAGGGATTTTATGAATGAATATCTCATTCCATATCTAAAATTAAATTCTGAATGGTTTAAAATACTAACAAAAAAGAAATAACAGAATTTTAGAAAACACTGATGAATGTTTGCATAATCTTAGAGTATGAAAGTTATCTAAACAAGATATAAAACTGGCACTAAAAAGACTCAGAAGTCATAAATCTCATAATCCATGTAATTTTTGACAGCTAAAGGGTAAAACATCTTTATTCAGAAGATGCTAGTTGGTAGATGGGGGAAGAATCATAAGCAAAAGATTGCTGTTGTCAATATGTGTAGAACTCCTAGGAATCAGTGAGACAATAGCCAGGTAGTCAAAGAGAAAACGTATTAAAAAAAAAATAGGCATTCTCAGAAGGAATTGTAAAAAAGAAGCATAAGTTTTTCTCATAATTGCTAAAATGCAGTGAGAATTGCTTTTCAATTCTCAGACTGAGATCATAATCACAACAAAAAAGGAGGGAGGGGGTGGGAGAAGGAAGAGCAGAGAGAGGGAAGGAGGGAGTGGGTGGGGTCTCGTTGTGTGACACACCTTTTGGGGGAAAGGCACAATTGCAAGAGGGACTTTACCTAACAAATGCAATCAGTGTAACCTGGTTTCTTGTACCCTCGATGAATCCCCAGTGTGTGCCACACCTTTGGGGGGCAAAACACCATTGTAAGAGGGACTTTACCCAACAAATGCAACCAGTGTAACATGGTTTCTTGTACTGTCAATGAATCCTCAACAATAAAAAAAAAAAGGAAAAAAAAAGTAAATAAATAAAAAATAACAGCACATACCCTCTGTACTTTATTATTGTAAGTGCTGAGAATTCTAAAAAAATAAAAAACTCATTTTTTTCAAGTTTAAATGTTAAAAGACAAAATGACTCAATATAGTAAGAATACATAGGTTCTATACTCAAAAAAAACAAAAGAAGAATTAGTTTTCTTAAATATCAAGCCTTAGATATGCTATGTGATAAAGATCACACTGACTCTGTTCCATTCTGATTTGCATTGTCTATTCTTATTTTTCAGTTTCCTAACTAACCAACAAATAATCTGCTGTTTCTACATGATTCTTAGAGAACATGTCAGATATTTTCACCATACCAAACATATGCTAGTATCATAACTCAGAAAGAAACACATTTATCTAGAGCAGAATGATTGAATGTGCTTTCTACTTTGGAAATTATGCACATAATTGTTTCTGTCCTTCCCAAGACATCATTATTACTTTTATATGATTTATGGCTGAAATTCTGAGAGATGGGACAAAGATCCTGTGCCAAATTCCCATGTGACGTATTAACATAAGGCAAACTGTGAAAAACTTGTAAGTGTGGGCAGCTCAGTTTCATCAAGGAAAGGAGCTAGAGGGTTCCAGAGATTGAACAGGAAAGTAGCTGAATAACCTTTTACAGTCATGTAATTCCAAAGCTGCAGTAATGAATACAGTTCTGCTCCTGAATATATAATAATGATGTGAATATGAAGATGGTGAGAAAGAAATTAAACAGAGATGATTTGGCACACTATAAATCAACCCTGTTTATTCTTCTGTTAATCTGTCCCTTAGTTTTCTTCATGGACTAAAACTAAAATTCATGTAATCATTGTTTAGATAATTTCAAAAGAGATAAAATGATTTTATTGGAAAGTCTTCATAAACACTGAAGTGACCATTATCTCTATGGAATATTACAAGTGAAAAAATAAGTAACAAGGTAATTTTTAAGAATTATACACATTTATTTAATAGTCTGCTAAAATGTATCAACCAAAATCAATAAGCAAATATTTGTCAATTCACACTTACCTATGCACAAGTATTTCTAAGATGTTACAGATCTTTGGACAAATCTCTTGAATTCAATTCAATTACTTATTATCTATATAAAGATCAAGTTAAAACTAATACATTCTGAAGAAAAGGTAGAGTATACAAGAAATGAAATATAAAAATTGACAGAAGAAACTAAGAGATTATAACCTGAAAAGAAAAGTTAGGTCATGAAGAATAAAGGCAAAAATCATGATGTTTCTATGCAGGCAATATAAGAATTAAAAGCTAAACAAATAGGGTGAGGCCACCATGTAAAGAACTCTGAGTGACAGAAGGTGTACACACTATTACATATACAGGCACTGGAAATCTGCTTATAACGTTAGACAATGAGAGTGGATATACCAGACTTATGCTTTGGAACAATTCAGCAGGTAGCATGGATTGTACTAAGAAGTGATAAATACCAAGAAGCCTAATTAGGTGAGTGTTAAAGTAATCCACAAGAAAAACATAAAGATTTTGCATCTTTTCTGGTCAAGAAAGAGATGACTGTCAAGGTGAAGAGATAAAGGACAGAGTCTTTATGGTTTGGATTCTAATTTTATAAAGGGGCCAAGACTGAAAAAAGAGACTGAAATAATCATACAATTCTGCCATTGACAGAAAGGGGAAACTCCAAAAGAGAAGTTGTCTGGGGAAAAAGAATGAAGAAGTCATTCTGGGCATGCTGAATTCATCGTGTCAAAAAGATGTCCGGTTATGTACCAAGTAAGCAATTAAGAAAATAAACACTGGGACTTCAACCTGGAGCTAATAGTAGAAGTCATGGGTAAAGTTGATGTATCTCAGGGAGAGGGAACACCGAAGAGATTCCCAGCCCAGGCAGCCAAGATAACCTCCTGCGGAAGAAGAGAAATCAATAATATTGGAAGAAATTGGCAGAAAAACCTAGCAAATTATACTACTAGGATCCAAAGACAAAGAGAATTTCAAATAGTAACATAGACAAGAGTGTCAAGCTTTATGGAGAGAAGGGAGAGAACAAGTATTTCACAATTAGCACAACCCCATGGCCCACAAATTGATTCAGCAGCTGAGAGTTTGGAAGCGCTAGATGTTCACCTATAAGGACAGTCTCAGTAGGGAATAGAAGACATAAGGGAGGCTATGAGGAATCACGGCCTGAGTGAGTGGATACAACACAGGAGAAGATCTGCTCCAGCTGTTCCTACAAACATATCGCATGCCCCAGATAGACAAAAACTCATTCAAAAGATGAACAATTGGAAATCACATCCGCAAATTAATAAAAAGTAATTTTAATAAGTTTTTACCTTCTTGTGATTCTTGTAAACATTTCTGTGGGCAAATCCCTTTCCACAAAGCTTGCATTTGTAAGGTTTATCTTCGCTGTGTATTACTTTGTGGGCACCAACTTGATCGAGCCTCTTGAAAGACTTATTACAAATCTCGCAATTATAGGGTCGTTTTTCTGTAAAAAATGAGAGGAGATAATCTCACATCCATATAAATGTAAAGGATAAAAAGAGAAAACATCCTCACCTTACATTACTTATTATATATAGATAAGTAAACTAAAGCTTGGTCAAACAACTGAAAAGAATCTACTACCCAGGCCATCTGTGTTAGGAAAGTTGAAATGTGAGCTCATTCTCTTACGGACCTAGCTTATAAACTAAATGTACAATTTAGATATACAGAAGTATAGCTTAGATATAGAGAAGATTAAATTCAAGAAAAAAGTCCTATTTCCAGATGAAAAATGTGCTGATCTGTTTGAGTAAATCATAGTTACAGCTCTGAACGCCAGGAGGGGCCTGACAGTAAAAGGGACAGGACAGAGCTGCCTCCTGCTGGGCCGTCTGAGCCCTGTGCAGGGACAGCTTCCGATGCTCAGCAGGGACTAGACATCCAGACTGGCATGTAAAGATCCCTATTTATTTAATAGTCCTATAATAGTAACAACTAAATAAAAATGTGTATAAATATTGGACACTTGAAAGCCAACTCTTTTTTTTGATCTCTGATTTTAACTTAACTAAAATACCTTTAACTATTTCCAAACAAAGTGGATATTCAAAAACATTATGACTTTAATGGCCTCAAATTATAGATATCCTAAACTCTAAAAACAGAATCCATGTAGCAAAAATTATTTTCAGACATGATTTTTCTTAAATTTGCATAAATAAAACAAGACATATTACTCAAACTTGCTTAAAAGGAAACCATGGCTTTGAAAGCTTATATTGTCAAAACATACTGATCAAGTTCTCACTAAAACATTTATTAGAATCTTAGAATGTGAAAGTATCCAGAAAAGTTGGAACTATAACTGTTGAATCTCTGTGCAGTGTCAGACACTATGCGGCACAGTCCATAAATGATCTCATTCAACCTTCATGGCTATTCTGAAAGGCAGGCACCAACATCCCATTTCACAGAGTAGCTTAGCTACAGAGAAATTTATAAAACTGAGGCTCAAGGAGGAGGAGGTGACAAACTATATGGTGACTTTGAATGTGTTTAATATCATTTATTCTAATCACCTTTAGGTCTAGAGAATTAAGTAACTTGTTCAAAAGCACATGACTAGTTGAAAGTCCAGACTAGAATTTAGAGCCAGGGTTCCTGATAAGCACCACAGAGCTCCTGAAAATGACAAAGTAATTCTTGTGTAGTGATTTCAATCACTTCAAAGTAATTCTTGTGTAGTAATTTAAACAAAAGCACACAGTTTACCTGAATGGGTGATCATATGACGTTTTAGTTGATTAGCAGAAATAAATTTCTTCATACATTCTTGGCAATCAAATATCTCATGAATCTGAAAAGGTTAAATTGACAGCTATATCAACTGTCAAATCCTAATATGTTATACATACGGCTAAAGCAAAGATGTAAACATGTGGGCTGTAATATCCAAGCTACACATTATAACTCAGCCCTAATTTATTCATACTATCCAATATAAATTGAAAACACAATGAATATAAGTTGCCTACTAAAAACATACCACTAAAAGAAAACAAGATTCACAATCTTTACATATTTAATATACCTGACCTAATTAGTACATATTAAATTTGTTGTCTATAAAAACTTATAACCAGTAATTCCAACTCTATTATTGTATGAAAATTTAGACTTAGAAATAAATATATAATCTGCAGGTAATAATATTCCCTGTACAATAACCAACAATATTTTGAGCTTAAAAGTATATATTACAGAGTAAAACATTTAATTACAGTGAAAGGCCAGAAGACAAATGATTCTGAAAAGCAGTTAGTTCCCAATAAAGACTCATATGACAGAAAGACCATGATTTAAAATTTAAGAAAAGGAAAAATATAAGCCAAAGGATACAAAATAGCAGATATGCAAAATAAATAAATCTTTAGATCTAATATAAAACATGAGGATTATAGTTAAGAACAATATATTGTATTCAGAGTTTTTGCTAAATGAGTAGATTATAGCTATTCTTGCCATGGGGGTGGGGAGTGAGAGGAATAAATGTTAACTGTGTGAGATAAAGGATGTGTTAAGATTTCACTAACATAACCATTTTATCATGTATGTGTCTCATAACATCCTGTTGTATACTTTAAATATAAACAATAAATTTTATTTTAAAAACATAATAAAGGAATTTATAACTTTAGCAAACATTTAGCTAATATAAATATTATATGATTAAATATTACATCAGTTATTTCTCTCCCAGATACTAAAACAAAGAGCCTGAAGCGATGGTATAAAAAGTAGAAGCCCAGTTTACTATCAGAAACAATGTACTCAACTCTAAAAGCAATATATTGCATGACCTTTATATTAGAAATGCTGATCATCTCCATGAACAAGAATAGCACACTTGCTGAATATTCAAAAGTGACTTTGGGGAAGTCATGTTTCCAATCAACCTCATTAAAGGTCCAAATCACAACACTAAACCCCAAACAAAAGCCCTTCTCCAAGAATTCAATGGTGGTGATGTTTTACTTGTACCTAATAACTAAGGATGGTAGGGAATAAAGGATCAAGGCAGAAGACCCTGAACTGGTTCAGCGCATGAATAATGAGTAAAGGCCTAGGTTGACTCCTAATAAATAGTTCTCCTGATCCATGGAAGAAGATGCTACAGCAAGGTTCGCAGATCCCACAGCCTACACCTTAGTCCTATGTCCAAGCACCTGGCAGATGGAAGGTTGCCAATCTGCCTGTCCTTCTGTCAGGTCTGACTCTTGGTGATTTAATTAACTCAGTTATGAAAGGCAGGGGAAGGAAAAGTAGAGACACAAGGAAGAAAACAAAAGATGCCATCTCATTGGATGCCTTCCTTAGATGCAATGGCATACAGAATCTTTATCAGGGGATACCTGGAGTCCAAAGATTACCCCAGTTACCTAGAAAGTAGCAAAGATTATGTACAACTGCCTGCACAAGTATTCAGAACACTAGTACCATATAGCACAGAAGGAAAACATCTAGCCTGAGATATGTTATAGACAGCCTCTTCAATCATCAAAGACCTTCCCTGGCTTCAGCTGAACACCTATGTTTGAAAAGCAATGATATGATGTACAATGTTTATTTAAAGATTTATATTCTCAAACTACATTTTTGTAATACATAATACTATATACAGTTCTAAAGACAAACAAGACATGCTACAATGTGCTATGCATTCTAAACCATACATAAATGAAAATTTTCATTTGACAAACAAGACATGCTACAAAATGCTATGTATTCTGACCCATCCATAAATGAAAATTTTTACTTAGCTTCTTCTAATCTTTAATGTTAATGTTTTATTTGTACCTAATTCTTTTAATTGTTAATCTACATATTAAATGGCAACTGCAAAATATTTGTTCACTTCTTAACTCTCATGGCTTCTGAAGCATAATATTTTTCATTTACTAAATAGCCTTTAGTATATATAAAAACATTTATGCATTGATAATCTCACTTATAGTGTAAAATTCAAGCCCAAGATATTTCAAAACTCCTAAAAAGTCTTAATAACACAATCAAATTTAAAAGAAAATGACAGCTAATACCATTTATTCCTAATCCTAAGTAAAGTATATGCTCTAAAATTTTTACAAAATTTGCAGTTTACTAAATTGATCTGGAGAGTAATATCTTAGAATTTGAAGCTCCAAATTAAATATTTTTTAAGAAGAATTATAATATACCTAATCGTACTATAAGTTAATATATAGTAATTTAAAATACTATACCATACTACAATTTGACATTGTTATAAAGCACCATCTACTGGCAAGGTGAAATACTGCAACTAAACTCTATTAGACATTAGACATACCCAACTATAAAAACAGTCAAAATTGAAACTAATAAAAGTTGCATATGGATTCAAAAATGCTGAAAAGGGCAATGCTGTAATTGAAGAAAGATTGCAGTGCACTAATAAGTTATTAACATTCTGCCATGATAACTCATAAGCTATAGCTCCTGTATTCCACCAGTGACAACAGGATTTCTCTCTACCAAGATATCCCGTTCAGGGGGGAAAATTTCTTATATCACGAATAAAATAAATAGAAAAGAGACCATTTTTCAGGATATGTTCCACAGCCAACTTTGCTGAAACACTCTATCTGGTAAAACACATTAAATATCAATCTCTAAGATTTAAATAGGTCAGAGTAACAAATCATAGAATTTAAAAGGTAAGAGGATATTTACAAAATAATCTCTTTTGGTAGACTTAATCTTTTTGTCTCAGACTAGCATTCTGCTTCAGAAGCCATAAAGATGATAGGGCAGGAGAAAGAAAGGCCTAAAAGAATTATCCTCTGGATTGGCATTCTGTCCAAAACAACTTTTTAACACAATCTCAGTGCTCACTTTAGCAGCATATATACTAACATCAAAATGATAAAGAGAAGATTAGCATGGACCCTGCACAAGGATGGCACACAAGTTTGTGAAACATTTCATATTTTTTAAACAATCTCATCTTTTGAGCCCAAGACTTGATGGTTGCTATGAGCTATAATGCCATAGCACTCTACCAAGGGCAACAAAGTGAGACTGTGTCAAAAAAAAAATGCAATCTGATCATTTCTCAGCCTTTTGGCTAACATCAAATGTAAACAATCTGATAAAATTATCACTTGGAAACTAGAGGGAAAAAAAGGAGTTCCACACCACTCAGAGGAAACATAAACAACATAACACCAATCAGTTCAGTATCTCATTTCATAAATGAGAAAACAAAGGCCCATATTACATGGAGGGTTAGTGACAGATAAAAAAGAGACCACTGCTCTGACTCCCATTTCTTATCCCTAAAAATCAAAATCCTTCAATAAATAGGATATAATATAATAATCTCAAAATCACTCAACAAACAGGATATAACACAATAATTTAATTAGCTTGTATGTTAAAAGTTAAATCTGGATCACATGGCAGTATTAACCGGATTTAAAAAATCATATGAATTTTAAGTCTTATCAAATCAGTTAAGAATGCAGCTATAAACAGGCATAAGCAAATAGATAAAATTTGTATTACAAAACAACACAAGGAAAATTTTGCTTTCACTAATGACTAATAGCATCTCCCTTTTCCTTCAGCATAAAATCACTGAAATATTTTAGGCTCCTAGATATTTAAAAAATTACGTAAAACTAGAAAACATTTTAAAAAATCATGTATCTTTGTTAAAATAATAAATACAATAGCAATATTTGGACCCAGATGCAAACAAAAATTTAAATTCTACTTTAATTCTAATTTATTATAAATTCAATTAATTGCTAATGTTGTTATAGTTAATAGTTGCCATTTATTTTTCAGATCAACTTCTTTCACATAAAAATAACTTAGCAACACATATTTATTACAAAATGGTAGTTTTATTTTTTTCCTAGTATAATCATTTGTTTCTGCCAATAACAGATTGGGGTATATAAATCCATGAGTGCATGCTTAATCACATTAATGGTAAAAAATGGCAGCAAGTAAAATCAAATCCACTGAACATTATATTGGCAACTCATACATATTATTATTATTTACATCGCAGTATTACATTATGTAACATAAAAATACTGCCGTTGTCTTTGTTGTTCCAGACTAAACCATGATATACCGTCATTTTAGCAACCAAATGCCACAACCCAACACCTGTATAAATACATAACAGTATATAGTTTTCTCACAGATTTGTATTTCCTGAATAAACAGCAACTGGTAAAGCTTGAAACCAAGGTAGGGTATTATAAATGAAGAACTCAACTAAACACGATACTTCACATGGAAGAAATATGTCTACTAACTCTGAATAACGATAAACAATTAAAACTATCCTTTACTTTTCTGCATGCTGGTCTTGCATTCTAGAATATATTAGTACTTCAGTTAATGACACAGCTCTGTCTTAACAAAAGAAAAAAAATCAACTAAAAACGTGCATGGCGGACACTATAAATGACCAAAAGATCTTATACTGTGATGACAGTTAATGTTTAACTTACTGACCTTTCTATGCTCCTGTAAGCTGGATGCTGATGAACACTTTTTATTGCATACTGAACATATGAGCTTTTTCTTAGGATCTCCTAAAATAGAAATAAAATGCCATCAAGATTTAAATGAGACCATTAGAAGGAGAAACAGATAGTTTTTCTAGGTGATACATTATTTTATCTTCACTATTTAGAATTCTAAACTATTCAGTGTTGTAGACATACACATTAAATTCAAGAGTAAGTTGTATTTTGAAACCTTTCTTTTTAAATCTGAAAAACTTCAATTTCATACATTATTTTCTATACATATAAAATAGGCCTTTCACTTTTCCATGTACTTATTACTGTATAGTATTAAAAGACAAAAGCATGTACCCACAAAAAATTCAAATCAAAATTAACTAAATGTGTTTATTTTTTAAAAAGTAGAGGCCAGACTACATGCCTGGGAGGCCGAGGCATGTGGATTGCCTGAGCTCACAGATTTGAGACCTGCCTGAGCCAGAGCAAGACCTCGTCTCTAAAAAAAAAACAAAAAAAATAATAACCAGGCGTTGTGGCGGGCGCCTGTAGTCCCAGCTGCTTGGGAGGCTGAGGCAAGAAAATTGCTTGAGCCCGAGAGTTTGAGGTTGCTGTGAGCTGTGATGCCACAGTACTCTACCAGGGCAACAAAGTGAGACTCTGTCTCAAAAACTAAATAAATAAATTAACTAAATAAAACAAAAATTAAAAAAACTGGGACTTTATCAATTCATAAATTGATTTTGCTACTTTCTTTACATATCAATAGAATATTTTATTTTATTAGCTAGGCTTTTAAAAGATGGAATTCATAGGTTTTTTTTTTTCTTTTCAGTACTAGACTCATAAAATCTATGAGAATATGTATTATCAAATTGATATTAAGAAATAAAATATATGTACCCCATGATTGCATTATTGTGCACACCTATGATTTAATAATAAATAAATAAATAAATAAATAAATAAATCCCATTTGGGATACATGCATAACAAAAAAAAAAGAAAGAAAGAAAATATAATAAAACATTATGTTGGCAATTCATATAATTAGATAAGTTGAAACAAAGCCCAATTTCGCTTTCTTACACAGTGATTATGCTTATAGTAGCTCATTGCACATTTCACGATGGTTACAGAAAAAGTGAATAAAACATTTTTTAAAAGTGTATAAATAGTGTGTATAAATAGTGTATAAATAGTGTAAAATAGTATCACCTATACCACAATAATAACCACAAAATAGTTTATCAACTTTTCTTTGGCTGATTTCAAATATACAAAAAATAAGTCCATAGTATAATGAACCACCATGTCTTTATTACACAGCCCAACAACGATGAATCCATGGCCATTGCTGTCCCTTACCTCAACCCCATGCACTCCCCCAGTCCCCTATTACCTTGAAGCAAATCCAAAACAAGTAAAAGCAATATTATAAGTCATGTGACTTTATTACAGGACTATGATTATGAAAGAGAACCATGCTTTTAGAAAGTAGGAAATATAATTTTTTGTGTTGTTATCAAGGTATCTACTTCATTTAATGTTCTGTTTTTATTACAGGATGCCAAATATTATAGCCAAAAAATTTTTTCTTAGTAATTGACAAGTAATATGGCTACTAAAGGATAAAATTCTCCCAAGCAAAATGAATATCTGATAGCATGTAATTTGGTTATCAATTCCCCATACGTATCTATTACATATGAAACACCACTGGAAAAAGAATATTCCCTCTTTTCCAGCTCCCACAAGTTGGGATTGTCCATCTTCCAGCCATAATCCTTTATCAGCCCATCCCATCCCTCCTTGAGACGAGGTCCTATCCCTTCCTACTAGGAAGTCAGAGGAGGAGGGGGAAGAAAGAGCAGTAGATTTCTCCAACCAGCCCTCTTACTTGACCTCCTGTGCTCCCAACACACTGCTCATCCTGAACTACAGATTCAAAGGTAAGACATCAAACCCCCAGCTCCACCTTTAGCATTCCCTTTCTCCTCATGTCTTCTCTTATTCTTCATCCTATAACTGAAATCCTAGTTCCTGTGGAAAAAAATACAGAAAAAGCTTATAGTCTTTCATCAGAGAATGGAGACAGATACTATCTTCCATGAATACAAAATCTCTCTGAATCTGAGCAAAAGAGAAAGATGGAAAGTAGGTTGAAGAACTCAGCCCTTTTACGCTGTGTCTACTGGGCAACTATGAAGATTTTCATCACCCCGCTAGCTTCCATAGGTTCGAGAACAATATCATCTACAAAGCCTCTGTAGCCAGTTCAGATTCAACTTACAGAAGATTCGAGAAGATACTAGAGTAGCCAATGATGGTGAAAGAAATCAATACAACTGTACTGAACACACAGTCACTTAAGTACTCAAGTTTCAACATAGGGTAAGTTAAGTGAGCTTTTAGGAACTGATCTGAAAACCCACCTACTACATATTATGGTTTCTATGGCAAAGTGTGATCCATATTTAAAAAATAAGCTTTGCTCTTCTCAGTGCCTTCAATTCATACCATCTAACAGGGAACATTTGCCATCCTAAATCCTAAGTGAAAGCTGAAAGACCTTCTCATTCCATGAATACCTTTGCCTTTCTATAATAAAACATTCTATAACCATACACTATGTATATGAGTATTGGTCCGTCCTCTTGCTATTCCCATTCTTTCTCAAAATGCCTGTGTAGCTCATGGCAGAAAGGTGAGAAGCAGCAGAGAAATTATGAATGAGAGAACACCAACCCCAGCAAAAGATAAGGCATAGTGACCTTTAACTAAAATACAGCAAGATTTCATATTTTATATGATCCATAACATATAAAAAATAAGAAAACAAAATTCATTTTATGAATTATTTCCTACAAGATCACCATGAATTTCTAGAATAAATAATATTATAATACCCAAGGCCAATTATAAGAGGTTTCAAAGAAATCTGACTTATAGCACAGCCTGAAGACCATCTGCTTAGTAACAAAAATCCAAGTTTCCAGAGTTTCAGCGCACATCTGGTTTTTTACTTAATTCAGCAAAGTTAACTTTAAAACTGACATGAAAGTTAAGTTACAGTATATCGCAAACATAGGTGAATCAAATTAAGAACAGCATTTTAACTAGAACAGAATAAAAAAAAAAGACGATGACAAGTCTATCAAAAAGTTATGCTTGCCTTTTGCAACCAGAGGGAAGGCCTTAGTGTACCAAATTCAAAAAAAATATCCTCTTCCCCAAATCAGCAGTATATTCTTCAAAAGGAAAGACAGAAACCAGAACCCTGTAGAGTCCTAGTAATGGGCACCAACCTGAAGGGGTATTTTGCAAGGCCCTCCTTTAGCCACCCAAAGCTATCATGCAAAGCTCCGACTTAACATGTAGCCAAAACCAAAGACGCACAGCTGGAGCCAGCAGTGATATTCACACTGGCCTCTATAACTCTATTATTAAAGTAGATACTCTTTGGACAATGAACAAACAGAGGATACAAACACTGGGTACAGACCATCCTTTTCACCTAAATATGAGAATAAACAAGAAAGGAAAAAAGAAATCCACTTTCCTCCATGTCCAGAGACACAGTTCTATCCACTTCCCAGAAGCCAAGGAAAAAAGGAAACACATGAGAAAAGCATATACACAGAAGAATATGAGGAAGTAAAAACTCATGAGGAAATAAAAAGTTCACTGTGACGATACAGCTATCCAGTCAAATCGGTACAATAGATCCGATCCCTAAACTTAAATACTTTGACTGATGGCCTACTCTGTGCTAAGCAGATAAAATCGAAGTGACATACACATTTTATATATTTGTTTTGCTGTTTAACTAGCCATAAAAAGGAATTCAAATAGTATTTTTTATTAATCTATATGTATTCAGTTTCTGTTCTGTGTCAAAATGTAGTTAGGGATTTTCTTTGACCTAAAAGTCTAAGCATTTTAAAAAAAATCAGATGTCATTGTAACAACATTAAGGCAGAAGGGCATCACTTGATAGTTTCAAAGTGCATCTACAATCATCAATTGTAACAATTTATAAAATAAATTTCAGGCAGCGCCTGTGGCTCAAAGGAGTGGGGCGCTGGCCTCATATACTGGAGGTGGCAGGTTCAAACCCAGTCCCAGACAAAAAAAAAAAAAAACTTTAAAATAAATTTCATATGCTAAAATATTAAAATTGTTGTGTTTTGTTGTTAATAACAAAAACATTAGTTCTTAATGTATCTGACCAAGCATAACTAGACTCTAGATAAAGTTTATAGTTATGAATAATTCAGAGATGGGAAAAATGACAAAAGCTGCTGAAATCAACTTAAAAAAGAAATAGTGTTCAGTGAAAAAAAAAAAAACCACTGCCAAGCTGCACATCTGTTTGAAACACAATGAAAAAGCCAGTTCACTCCTTGAGAGTGAGAATTAAAAACAGATCACTGCAGCCTGGGGAAAGGAAGCCCCTTGAAAAGTGATGCTCCAATGAGTCCTCACCAGTATGGACATTTTCCTGGTGTCTTTTCAGGGCATCCTTGCTCTTCAGCCTCTTTCCACAGCTGTTGGCCTTACACACGAACCTGGCATCCCCCCGGCAAGTCTCCTGATGCTGCTCAAAACTACAAGACAACAGCAAAAGGGAACAGGGAGAAGAAATGGTGAAGACACACCTACAAAATGCAAACATCACAGCAAGCTTCTGTAATCCATGCTCCCTAATAGAGTTTAGGGGTCATTTCATGCATTACCTCTGCAGGTAAGAAGAGAGCATTTAAATTCTGTAGCTGTGTGATACTTAATTCCTAAGAAGCATGAAAGCATGCATGCAAAAAACGACCCACAACTACGTAACAGTCATCTGGTAACTCAGACACAAAACCTCAATGCTGAACTGAAGGAAGAATTGCAAACAGAGCACTGAAAACTTCGCGAAGAATCCTTCAGACTGCTTTTCACTGCACACTGAAGAACACTAAGGGGAAACAGGAGAAAAAGACAGAGAGAGAGAAACAAAAACTGGAAATCTAAGACATAAGTGCATGAGAATACGCCAACTCTCAATAAAGTCACATTCATAATCCCTCTTTTCACTCTTTTTTGCCTTAAAAAATTTTTTATTATATGACTACCTTATTTAACTATAAGCCCAAGCTTAGCAAGGTGCATTTTGTATAAATACATAATACCAAGTGCAATAAAAGCTGACTAGAATGCAGTTTTAAAGACTACCTAAAAGTGTAGAGCTTTTGTTTTTTTAAGAACCTGTAATGAAATCACTAAATATGTAATCTCTTGCTGCTATAAAATTTTGATGTTTGAAACAATCATTAAGCTTAAGTTTTAAGTAGAAATTTTTCATCTCAAATTTTTTTTTTTACTTATTTATTTATTTTTGAGACAAAGTCTCACTATGTCACCCTCAGTAGAGTGCCGTGGCATCACAGCTCACAGCAATCTTGGAATTAAATGATTCTCTTGCCTCAGCCTCCCAAGTAGCTGGGACTACAGGCACCCGCCACAACGCCCAGCTATTTTTTTTGTTGCAGTTGTCATTGTTGTTTAGCAGGCCTGCGCCGGGTTCGAACCTGCCAGCCTGGGTGTATGTGGCCAGCACCCTACCCATGGATCTATGGGCACTGCCATTTCATCTCAAATTTTATAAGGAAAATTTTAATGATGCTTTACTTATAAAGTAAATGCATATAACACATAGAAATAATCTCAATATGAAATGTAGCATATTTCAGAATTTTACTTCAATGAAACAAAAATATATTACATTAAGTCTGTGTTAAAGAGTTCTTGTTCATATGTAAATTGACATTCTGTTAAAAATAGAAGCTAAGTTTGGAGAAAGAAAGTAACTGAGAGGAAGAGAGTATATAGGAGAGAAACGTATATGGATGGAGTGGGACAATGTCATTTATGTGACTTTCATATTGAAATTAACTGGTTTCAAAAAAATGATAGTCTGTAGTAGCACTGAATATGCAAATATGCTTTTAAATCACTTAAATTTACTTAATTAAAATAAAAACCTGTAATTAGTAAAATAAAAATTAAAGAATTAACATTTCACAAATGTATGTACCTACTTTCTCATGTTTAATAATTCATGACCCTGTAAAATATTTAAATGAAAGGATAGATTTTATGTTGTAATTATAAATTGTTCAAGCAACAAAGGATATAGAGCAATGTATGGCATCATTTAATTCATCATATTGTTATATTCTATACTTATTCATTTTGAAATTATTCTTCCCAAGTTGCTGCCAAATAAATAGTGCTTCCCAAAACGTCCCTAAGTTCTTTATACTCTGAACTCACTCCATTTCTTAAAATTTTCTTTAACAGATTCCAGAGGGAATACAAAATACAGACAACTAAATCTGATCTGTCATCCCAAAGGATTAACTGAATTAGGCATATTTGAATTTCAATAAACTAATGAGCTTGATATTTAATGGGAAGGTTTTAAACGAACAAAGATTAATTAGCGTAAACAATATGCACTGTTAAAAGTGGTAATCAAAATATTTCCAGTATCAGCAGACATAAGAAAAGAAGAGTTCATGACAATGTAAAAAGGCTTAATTTCTCTGTCACTCACTCAAACACACAGACATATGTGGACACACGCACACAAAAGTACACACACACATGGATTAGAAACTTTAAGTCAAGCCAAATGAAGTAGTTTAATAAAGTGTTAGCTTATAATTTTACAGACATTCTTTAATATACGCACTGTCTTTGCAAAGCTTGCTTAACTGGGAATTTCTTTCCACAGTTCTTGCACTTAAATTCTTTCTCCTCTATGGCCTTCTGGTGCAGTGTCTGAAGATGCTCAGCAAGGATATCGTCACTGGTAAAACTCGACTCACAGTGGGGACAGGCATAGTCCTCTTTACATCCAAGGCGATCTGCACATTTATAAGGAAAAGTATTTATTTATTCAGAGCCAAGAACAGATGCTTTGTAGTAGGTACCATATCTGTAAAGTTTTCTTATCTCTATGAATATTAATAGTATTATCCAGAAAATAGGATGTGTTACTAGAGAGAAATACATTACTTTTAATATCATTTTCTTGTGTTTTTACAAAATTAATACAAAATCATATTTGTATTTACTTTATCCTATAATATTAACTTTCTATACCAAAGAGTTACATGTATTACTAATGTTAAATTGTAAAATGAAAGTCATTTTTATCTTGCCTATACCTTCACGAGGAGAAAAATCCAATTGAGGTTTACTGTGTTGAATTATCAAAGAGAATATTATATATACTCATACGTAATAAAAGACCAAGGTCATAAAAACAATATGGGTTACAACAGGAATGAGTGAGGCTCGGCTGATCCCTGTGGACTGATGCAGTTCTGCCTAAATTTCTCAGCACTCTACTTACAGTACATGGATTTTTTTCTGATTATCAAATAAAATTAGATTTAGAAAATACACAAAATATGAAGAAAATTAAGAACACCGATAATCCCATCATCAAAATAATGGCTGTGATATATTTCCAAACCTGACTTATCTTTAGTACATATATATTTTATGCAGTCTAGGAACAGGTACATTTACAATCAGACTTAACATGAAATTTTATATATTGCTCTTTGTTTCATGTTTAACATCTTTTCAAGTCAAAATGTGGTGGGTTTTTAAAAAAAATTAAAGTACTATAATTCATTTAAATAAACTTTCCATTATTAGACACTTTGGCGGCTTCTTTGCTGCTTCTGCAGAGTTTTTGTTTTGTCTCTTCACTTTTTTTTTTTTTGAGACAGAGTCTCACTATGTTGCCCTCGGGAGAGCGCCATGCCATGGTGTCACAGCTCACAGCAACCTCAAACTCTAGGGCTTATGTGATTCTCTGGCCTGAGCCTCCCAAGTAGCTTGAGACTACAGGTGCCCGCCACAACACCTGGCTTTTTTTTTTTTTTTTTTTTGGTTGCAATTATCAGTGTTGTTTATCAGGCCCTGGCCAGGCTTGAACCCACCAGCTTCAGTGTATGTGGCCGGCGCCCTACTCACTGAGCTACAGGTTCTGAGCCCCTCTTTGCTTTTCTAAACAAGACACTAAGAATTCTAAAATTAAATAGCAACAAAATACGTACTTGGTGCATTTATTTTTAAAAATCCATTTCAGTTTCTGTTGATTTTACAGAGATAATGAAAACTTATATTTTGATAACTAAAGGTAGAAAAGAGATCAGTAGGAGATAAGTAGACTTATTTTTAAATCAAAATAACGAACACACTAATAACTAGCACTGGGGGATTAACAAAAAAATAAATGCTAAAACAAAAAAATACAGAATAATACAGAAATACTTAACCATCACTGAAGGTCTGATATTCCAAACAGCATAATACATATTTGAAAGATGGAACAGACTATGAGCCTACCCTTCCCTTCTGCTTAACTACCTCAAGTAAAATAAAACAACAGTAGCTTCAGCTGGAGAATGATGAGAGAATGCTCATACTTTCTTAACCAATAACATACAGTTGGAATAAAAAATCTGTATGAAAAGCATTACTACCATGTGACTAATGAGACCAGTCTCACTTCTGAAGTGGCTTTGCTACACAAAATGGAAAAATACTACATAGTATCAGACTGGTATGGTTTCAATGTTTATGTACCTCCCAAATTCATGTATTGAACCTAATTTTCAATGGAATAGTATTAAGAGATGGGTCTTCAGAAGATGACTAGGTTATGAGGGCTATCTCCTCATGGATGGGATTTGTGCCTTTATAACAGAGGGAGCTTGTTTGTCCCTTCTTTCACATGAGAACACAGCTAGAAAGTGACATCTAAAGAGAAATGGGCCCTTACCAGACACCAAATCTGTTGCACCTTGATCTCAGACTTCCCAGGCTCCACAAGCAATGAATTTCTTGTGCTGGGTACAAAGTACTCAGCGTAAAGTATTTTGTGATAACTGCCCAAATGAACTCAGACACAGCTTATTACACAATGTGAATACCTATGACATCATTCATACATCCCCCAAACTTCTCTTCGGAATAAAACAATGCCTAAGAGAAATGAGGCCCAATAATAACTGATTATTCCCCAGAAGTGGACAAGAAAGTGACTTACCTCCCAGATTGCAGAACTGATTTAATGAGGTCTGACCTATGGTCATTGCAAATTTTTAGTCACCAAACCTAGCAAAACCTAGCAATCCTCCAACCTAGCAATCCTGATTTAATGAGGTCTGACCTATGGTCATTGCAAATTTTTAGTCACCAAACTAGGAAAACCTAGCAATCCTACAGGCTAACGATAAGATAGGAAAAGATTCGCAGAGGTGCCAGACAACCGAGGACCTCCCTCCAGGAATCAATCCCCTAGGATCCAGCAGGGCCTTCCTGATCATCTCACCTCTGCACTCACCTTTTCCCATGTGCAAAAGAAAAAGTAAAGTCTTAGGGAATTAATGACTTGCCCAGTATTTCAAGACTGGTAAGGGGCAGAGTGATAGCAAGAGCACAAAATGCCTCGCTGCTTGTTACCCCAATGTACCAGTGAGAGCAGTGAAAACTAAGGGCTGTCCCAACAATGCAGCACTGCTCCTGACCTTGGCAGTCCTACAGGGCACCTCTGTCACCCACTTCCAGCATTCTCTCCCTGCTATAAGAAAGAAAACCCCAGCTGAATATCATCTAAGAATAGTTTTGACAAATACTAACTTTATTTCAGACAACCATGTTATAATGCAACTGTATTTCAACCACAACTCAAACTATAATACATTTCTTCTACAGCTTTTGTTTTCTCAGATCATCAATTAAAGATGCAATACCTTTTCTACCAGCTATTGACTGACCTTTAGAATTTTCAACTTCTCCTTCTTTGATGACTGTCATAACTTGCTCTTCTTCCTCATCAGCCTCCATGTCACTGTCCAGGTAGCCAATCAGAAGTTCTGTATCCGTTTCTATATCTTCAACTGCCAAATAGAAAATGTTTTCCCCTTCCTGAAACAAAATTAAAAAAAAAATGAAACATTCATTTGTTTCTGATAGTAATTAAGAAATCATTTTAAAATACATTGAGGATCATATGCCCATGAAAACTTATTGTTACAGTTTTAAATATCTCCAATTGATCTGGATGCTGAAAAAGGAAAATGAGAATATTGCCCCCTGGCAAATTAAAAGATAGTGACTATATATATATATAATATCATATTATATTTAATTGTCAAAAAATTTTGACAATTATATATATACATATATGTATATATAATTGTCAACATTTTTAAGTAAATTTTACATCATTAATTGGCCTTTTGCAAGTAACACTTTGTGGAGGTCCATCAATGCAGTTTGTCAAGCAATGGTGCCATTTGTACATCGAGACAGAGAGTAATGAGATAGCAATGATTTTTTATTAACATCAAATGCAAAACTGAAAGAAAAAACAAAAAAGCTTTCAAGTTTCAGAGGAATTGCAAACAAGTTCTTTTCCTGAAAGAATTTACAAAAAGCTGGACCAGAAATAGAAAACAGACTAGACATCTGATAAATTCAAGGTGTTGACTGACCTGTCAGGTATACTGTCTTTGGCCCCCTAAGTATCACTGAACCGAGAGATGAGAAGGGACAAAAGAACAAAACAAGGTCCACTATCAACATACCAAATTTTTTTAGGAAGTCATAGAAGACAGAAATCAGACATGGCTGAAATGATAGATAACTAACACAGAGGAAACCTCAACCAATAGCAGACCCAGAGGAGGAATGCTACAAAGAACATTCTTTCCAAGAAAAACCCAGAGAAACTTCACACTTGGAATCAACTGTTACAAAAAACCCCACTGGGCCTTGGGCCAATCACCAGGGAAGCCAGTACTGAAGCTGATAAGCTGCCTATCCCAGGAGAAAGCACCCTGAACGGCTTTCCTGTACACAGCTGAGGGCTCATTCTGGGAAGGTTCCTACTTTGGCTTTAGAGGACAGAGCAAAGCATCCCGGAATTTACTGAATCTTCCTGTTGGGTGAAGGGAGGAAAGACAAAGAAAACAAGCTCCGCCCTGAGTGAAATTCAACAAAGCCTTCTTTCCTTCCGCAATATCCCAACATTTACCTTAAAGAGGAGGAGGTAAAAGAAGGGAGGAATGTGTTGTTGTACATATGTATGTATACAAAAGCAGAACGCTCACAAAAATCTGGAAAGACATGCAACAAACTGTTTATATGGTCATTTTGAAGATGGAAGAGGAGCTACTTTATATTGGATTTTGTTTTAGTTCTGGGTTACTTTTTAAAAAAAAACATGCATAGGTCACTTTGCAATTTAAAAAACAATATACACACATGTATAGTAGAAAATCCCAGAGAATAGACAGTGATGATGATTATATTCAACTAATACTGTGTAAGAAAGTCTTAATTCAAAAGCTCAAGGCACTGATGCAAATCTAACCATGACCTACACATAATTAAAGGACACTATTGTAACATTTGGAACATTCCTAAAGGTTTTTGAATTTCTTCTCTCCAGAAATATAAAGCATTATTACTAAATGAGAACACCAAATGAACTTTTTTTTGTTTTTTAATTTGGTATTAGTTGAGGATACAAAGACTTAGGTTATACTGATTGCGTTTGTTAGGAAAAGTCCCTCTTGTAATTGTGTCCAGCCCTGGAGAGGTGTGCCATACACCGTGACCCCCCATCCCCTTCCTTCCTCCTCTGTCCCCGTCCAAATGAACTTTTATACCATTGTTCTTCTTAGTGAAGCAAAAACAAATGAAAAATATATAGACATTCAACAAAAGAAAGGTCTCTTTCAATAACAGAAGCAACACTTTCCAGTGTTTGGAAACTATTACCTGACAGAGTCACACCAAACAGGGCCTCCTCTAATGAAGACTTCAGAATACAATCATAAATCTCAGAGTCTGTCTGATCAATATCTAAGAAAGTTAATTGAAACACCTTCAAGGATATTAGTCATTAGTTTTGTGATAGTTTTCATAGCACCAAGAAAAGATAATAATTTTTAATTTTAAAACAAGATAATATAAACTCAAACTGTATGTTTATTTAGGGACTCTATAATAAGAGAAAATTTTAATATACCAGCTAATATTTTAATTTAATGAAAGTAATGGCAGCACAATCTCCAAAGGACCAACCACACTTTTTCTCTGTGTGCCAAAAATGTGATATAAAGAGGAATACATTTACAAATATTACCCCAATCTATTTATTTAGTGGGGATATCTAGGGATTTTTGTACATATAATTCCTATGACTGCCCAGATCAAGAATCTCTTCCTTTTCATTTATTATCACAATAGTATTAAGAAGTATCCTCACACTGCACTATCTTAAATATCCTACAGTTCTGACCAGTTCTTCATTCTGGTATTCTCCTTCAAACCTCTGAATGTCACATTACTAATTTCGAGAACCCTTTTTCCCACCTGTAAGCTTATCCCAGGCCCAATCTTCTGCCCTGTGGCAGGAAGGATTTAGAGTGTGGATTCAATACTCTTGAGTCTCAGTATCACCTCTCTGCTGTCTCTGGATATGACCTTGGGCTCCAGATTTGACAGGTGTTTTAATGTTCTGATTCTGGTATGTACTTACTATATCTATCATTTCTGATCACTAGGTTCATGGGTTTTTCCCTCAAACATAATCCCTCCTTGACTTCTTATATATACATTTTAGTGATTAGTGTCTTCCTATGACTCTGCCTGGAAGCTGGAATCCTGCTTATGATTCAAGCGACTGGCTTCAGGTGACTTTGCGAAAAACATTTAGAAAGCTGTTGAACATCAAGGTCCACTCAAAAGTAAATATTTCTCAGCCATTGGTTTTCACAGCATTGTAATTTTGATATAACAGAGGAACAGTGATTCTACAATTGTTATTCATCTTTTGCATAACTGTCAATCATTTTGAATTTTTGGTGTTTTTTAGTCTTGTTTCATTTTGCTTTATTCTATTTGCACATGACTTTTTTGTCTAATTACTTCTACTGCAAACTCTTTATAATGTAAGAAAGCTACAATAGCCTAAATGCCCAACAATATAAGTTGGAAAAAGTCAAATGTCTAATGATTAATTTTAAAAGACTTATCAAATGTCATTTTTGTAGAAAAGAATACATGTAAATCAATGTGTACAAAAAACAAAATAATATGTAAACAAAGGGGGTAATAGGACTTGTTTCCAATTGAGGGAAGTTCGAGTATTTTGTATAGTCATCTTCTGACTGTATATTTCACAATTTTTCTATAATCAATCAATTATTTATGCATTACTTTTTTAGTAAAAGAGAGTAATAGACAATAAATGAACCTTATTCCTTGATACCAGCAAGTGGGTGGGTGACTACAGAGCACAGAGCTTTGGGCTGCTCAGGGGTCAAAGTCTCATTCTACATTAATTAGCGTGTGACAGACTAAACAGCTTCATCTCTCAAATCACCAGTTTCCTCATCTGTAAAATGGAGAAAATAACAGCACATACCTCATAACACCATTCTGAGGATCAGTTAGTTACTACTATTATAAGAAAACCTTGAAAGCCAGTGGTTAAAATAGCCACTTTTTAAAAAACTTGTTTCAACCAAACTATTACACAAAGTTGCTTCAACGTATTGCTTTAGATTAAATTACATTTGGCCAAACTGCTGGCCACCAAAATAAAATCCAGCTCCACTGCCTTGCCTACCAGAGCTCTGAAATGCTCTCCCATGAATCTCCTCTTGTGATGATGCTCTGTTTCCCTGTAAACGTGATAATGGTTATTCCAGTTTGGACCTCCACCAATCACTTGTCTTAACAATACCTGACATGACCAACCATGAGGTTCTCCTGTAACCGAGGGGTTTCCTATGACATGGATGTTCAGAGCTAAAACTAGGAGAGTCCTAGGCAAACCAGAAGAATTGGACACCCTGACTACACCCTTCATGACCTACAGAATCACATCCTTTTTAAATTTTTTTTCTTGTTCTATTGCCTGGGCTAGAGTGCCATGGCTTCAGCCCAGCTCACTTCAAACTCCTGGGATCAAATGATCCTCCTGCCTCAGCCTCCCAAGTACCTGAGACTACAGGTGCCCACCACTACACCCAGATAATTTTTCTATTTTTAGTAGAAACCAATCTCACTCTTGCTCAAATTGGTTTCAAACTCCTGAGTTCAAGTGATCCTTCCACCTCAACACCCCAACCTCCCAAAGTGTTAGGATTACGGTCATGAGTCATCATGTTTGGCCCAGAATCACATTCTCAACATCACTTAAAATTTCTTACCAACAATATTGACTGGGTCCACCTCCTCCATCCATCTCCAAGGCCAAATCAGGATCCTCAACACTAAGAACCAGTTATATCTTCAAAATGTAATTCTAACAGATTACCAAGTGGTTTCCAATAACATGAATCCACTTCATTCTCTCACTCCCAAATACCCTTCAATGAACCTATTATTATTCCCCAGTCCAACTGGTAGATATACTTCCTCTCAAAAAACACTGAGGTCATTTCCACCTCAGTGCAAAGATGACACCTGGCTCGGCACCTGTAGCACAGTAGTTACAACACCAGTCACATACACCAAGGCTGGTGGGCTCAAATCCAGCCAGGGCCAGTTAAAGCAATAATGACAACTGCAACGAAAAATAGCAGGGTGTTGTGGCAGGTGCCTACAGTCCCAGCTACTTGGGAGGCTGAGACAAGAGAGTTGCTTGAGCCCAAGAGTTGGAGGTTGCTGTGAGCTGTGACTCCAGAGCACTCTTCCCTGAGACTCTGTTTAAAAAAAAAAAAAAAATGATACCTGGTCTCATGGCTACAACTCCCTAACATGCTCTGAAGGACAGGTCCTGTTCATCCTTCTCTTTGAAACCTTCTCTAATCTACAAAATTCATGTAGGCTCTTTCAATTAGGAGTTCTCTTTTTAAATTGCCTTAATTTGATTGGATACTTTCTTATAATTTATTTCTGTGTTTTTTGCCATTTAATTCATGTAATCAAAGAATATCTAATATGTGTTGCTCTAATGTCTTCAAAAGATGATTTTCTCAAGGCAGTGGACAAAATTATCGAGTACAAGCTATACTCATAATAATTGCAAGTATTTTATAAATAATATATAGTAAAATGGCTTGTACGTACAAAAGAAAAATGCCTATTAGTAAAAAGCACACTCTTATTTTCATCTTTTTTGATTTACAGCTGAGTGGTTTTTGGAATAATCCAGGTCATAGATAATGGTGTCTTGATGAGGACTGTTGCAGGAAGAGTGGAGGCGGTGAGAAGTAATCAGATTTAAATCTGCTTTGAAGAGAAAGGAGATGCCATTTCCTGACACATTGTATACAGAATGCGAGAGTAGAAGGCATGAAGATGAGTCCAAGGTGATAAAAGGTTTCCCTGAAGCATTCACAGATGTTGCTCTACTTAATAATAATTCTTCTTAAGGATTCAAAACATCAACTATGAATTTTTGCTTTGAAACTACATCTTCTCCATAGGCATAAATAATTTTCATGTGGTCTTTCATTCAGTACTCAAGAATATCAGTTCATTTAGCCATTTACTCTACTTCAACAAATCTATATATCTAACATCAACTCTACAAATCATTAATAATCCCCAAACAAAAACACAAATCTTTTTGATGGTAAATTACTTGCAAATCTCTTCATTTGGACAGCCAATGCATTTTGACTAGAACAGCATAGAGTGTGTTCTCTTTCTTCGAACAAAGCTGAAAGAAACTGTACTGGGTTAGATTTTATTAAATTCATCATTTTGATAACACCACATAATATGAATTCAGATTTATAGGCAAATTTACACACATAAGAGCCTCCCTAAACATGCTGGTTGTCAAGGCTTTCAAAACAAACTTGTGTAATAAAAATAAACAAATCTAGAAAGAAGCAATAATCTGGCTACGATAAATCAGCAGAAAAGTCAAGGTAGTACCACATGGCACGAACACTGCAGAGCCTTCTCTGGAGGCCAGAGTTCAACCAAAATTCTTATGCACTGAAAGAATTACTTCTAAATTCATAAAATTTAGAAGCATAGCCACATAAATGCAGGAGTATTCAAATAAAATTTCAATTATCATGAATTTTGTATGGTTAACTTTATGTAAATGGTCTTAACACTAGAAGAAAAAAGTATTATGATCAATATCTCACCCCACATAACTAACCTAATTCTGGGTTTCCAGGGTATCTCAGCACACTGGTTGGGAAGTTCTATCACAGGAAATCAATCCATGGGTAACAGAATCCCAGCTCCTGCACCAGAGGCAGAAATCAAGGCCTAAGAAGGAACACTGGAAGAGGTGGCTAGGATGGGCTTTAGAACAAGACTAGAAATTGAAGCTACTCTGCCACTCTCTGGCTATATGGCCATCTTTCTTATGTTTGTGAGCCTCAATGCCCTCGTTATTAAAGAAAAAATAACCCCCATAGACTTATTTATGCCTTGGACCCCACTGCTCATTAAGTGGCTAAGAAAACTCAAAAGGAGTAACAATATCCCATATTTGTACAGCACTCCACAGTTTCCTAAAGTTTTTCATGTGCTTTATCTCATTTTTACAGTAATTTTGAATATCTGCATGGAAAGGCTATGTACATTGGACAAATAATGAGGTTTGAAGTTAGACAGACTTGAATTTGGATCCTGGTACACAACTTAATAGTTACAGATCCTTAAGAAAAGTTATCCTAGGCTTGGCGCCTGTAGCTCAGCCCCTAGGGCACCGGCCACATACATTGGAGCTGACGGGTTCAAACCTGGCCTAGGCCTGAAAACAACAATAACAACAACAACAAAAAAAATGGCCAGGCATGTGGTGGGTACCTGTATTTCCAGCTACTTGGGAGGCTGAGGCCAGAGAATCGCTTAAGCCCTAGAGTTTGAGGTTGCTGTGAGCTGTGACACCACAGCACTCTACCAAGGGTGATATAGTAAGACTTTGTCTAAAAAAAAAGAAAAAGAAAGAAAAGAAAAGTTATCTTAACTTCACTTAGTCTCAGTTTCTTCATCTACAAAATGGGGCCAATAGTATTAATATCCACTTCAAAGGGTTGTTTTGAGGATTAAAAATACAGAGTATGTCAAGTCCACCTGGTAGAGACTGGGCATGTAGGAAATGGTTAGCATTAGGATCCATCTCCAATGTGAGCTGTGTATTTTATAGATGGAAAATCTGAGACTCACAGATGATAAATAAAATATAGAGATTACTCTAATTGTAAATCCTAGCGCCACTGTAGAACCTGAGGCCAGGACTAGAACCAGAGGAACTGGAATAATCAGGCTAGGGATGAAGTAGAATTAGTTCATCTGTGCAGCTATAATTTTAATTTTAACTTTGCTGGATAAAATATTTTTCAAATAAATTTAAAATAATCCAATGCATTTAAGAGCCAAAGGGAACTTGGATCCATATAATTTGTTATTCTTTCTATTTCCTTTCAGTGACTTATAAAACAATTTTGTTGTTTTGGTCAGACACTGGGCTGGAAACCTATTCTTACTATGTGACCTCAGTCTCATGCACAGGAGAACATGACGTTCCACTGACTAGCTACTTCTGGTATTAACATATTCTTAGAGCAGCTACTTATGTACAGTAGACAATAGGAAGAACAATTAGGAGAGAAGACTATTCTGGCTTTGGCTTTGCCACACTTAGGCTCTGTCACCTTGAATGAGGCTCTTATCATCTGGAACTCTTTTATTTCATCTGTAAAATGATAAGAGTTGGGCTTTACTGTCTCATCCCTTCCAGAACCAGATTAGATCATAAATGAAATAAACTCACCTTTAAGGAAGTCTAGTTAATGAATCTAAAAGGAAAAGTATACATACAGACTGATCTGATCATTGCTTTCCTTCTAAGACCTCACCTAAAGGAGGGTTGGTATGGAATTAAGAGAAATATTTAACTAAGTTGCCAAAGAAAGCTAAAATAAACAAAGTTGCAAGGTTGAAAGGCCTCTTCTTCAAACTAAAGTAATGTAAGCCATGAATAGGTAAGATGTTATCAATGGGACTACTTTTGTACTATAGCAATGGTTAGGACCAGATAAACTCAAAACACCTTCCAGTCTAATTCTTTCTGATTCTGTCACTATACAGGACCATTTACTCCTGGATATCTAGGAGATAAAACTAATTTTCAAATTCCCTATCACCCTTCAACATCCAGTATTATTTTTAAACCTCAACTTTCTCTGAAAAATTTCCCGTTGTTCCTTCTCAAGTAGGATGCCTCACTAGGGTAGATTTTATGAACTCATGCATTTGAGGTTCGTTCTGCTCTTTGAAAACAGCAAAAGTTAACAGTCTGTTGTTTCCCAACAAAATACTAATCCCCACTGTGTACAAATAAATATAACTCCAGAAGAGGCCATGGGTGATTTGATATTTCAGCTGCATCTATCTATAACTTAACTTAGTTTTTGTTTACTTGTTGGCAGGCTGCTGTCCACATGCGGACAATGTAAGAAAAACCATGATTGTGAAATTGGCAAATGCACAATTCATTGTACTGAAAAGATAGTATGAAACCCCACACTGTCCAGCTAAAATGACAAATGAAAAAAGAAATCATCTTCAAACTCCTCTTCGGCTTACAAATTAACAATTTATAACAGTGGAGGGGGTGCTGCTCAATCAATAAAAGCAGTAGACAAGTGATGAAGCTGTGGAAAAGAAAACAGAAAGAAAGAGTAAGAATTTCATATTAATATAGTCTCACTTAAACCTTGTTTAATAACTTCTTGAATTAGTGTCAATCTGTATATCAAGTTTCCTGCAATTAGATTGTTTTAGGTTCATGTGGAAAATATGTATCCAGTGAAACTGAAATCATTTCTATATAGCCCAATATGCAAAGCTAACAAACATAAAAAAAATCTCCATAGTAAAATTTGCAAAGTATTAATCTAATAATAAAATCACAATTTTTAAAATGAGACATGTATGTATTAGATCATAACATTCTAATTTATTCACTCCCCTCCCAGCAAGAAGACTGCACCAAGTTGCCAGGTGATGCAGAGTGCTACTTTTGGGAGTATGTGTATCTTATGAGATTTAACCAGGTGGCTTGCACTGACCCATAAAATGCGAACAGTAGCAAAGGGAACCACATCCAAGTGAAAGCTATAAAAGTCATCACATTATTTTGGCTACTGCTCCTTTTTCCCTCTGCCAGGAAAACATATGTCCCTAATAAGTGCTGCTCCTTCACATAACAGGTGGAATGGAGTTGTAGACAAGAGTCAGAGCCTCTGACAATCCATACTTTTGTTAGCCAGAAATGAACCCTTCTCACTACAAATCACTAAGAAGTTAGAGTTGTGTATTAGAGTAGTATTCTTAGCAAAAGCTGACTGATAGGATAACACAGGCAAAATAATATTTTTAAAATTATTTTCCTTATAAATAAGAAGAAAGCACCTGGAAATCAAGAAAAATAATGTGAGGCAGGAAAATGACAGATGTATTTAAAGCGATGAGCAGTGCAGGATACACTAATTTCATATTCGAAGTACATTACTCAGATCCTATAAGAAAATTGAGGTTTCAAATAAATGCAATGTCTCTTTTCTAATCACACCATATAATCAGCAAGGAAACAGTTTAATATGATACCTTGGACCAGAATACTGTATTTAACAAAAAATCAAGTCTATAAACAATATTACAAATCATGAACACAGATACACATCCTTCTCTCAGGGCTCAAGCAGAAACAGTAATGTTTGAAGCATCTCATGCAACAAATCTGACATGGAAAAAAGAGTCAACATAAAAGATAAGATGAATAAACAGAAAACGTAGCTACTTTTTCTTGTGATGTAATCTTGGGAATCAGTGCCTTTGACACTTCACCTTTTTATTAAAGACATGTTATCGATATTGACAGACCAAGTAATCTTAGAATGAAATAACACTATTATAGAGGAAAGAGGAGGCATGTTATTATACTCAAGTGATTAGAGGGCAGATTGTGTTCTGCATATTTTCTTTATTTTACTTAAGAAGCTCTTTCAACTAACATCCACTTAACTGCTTCCTAAGTTGGCTGACACTCTGCACACCCTAAAATCTGCGGACTGGTGCCTAAGACAAAGTCTTTTCAACGGAGAGGCTACTGCCTGGTTTGCTCACACCTTCTGTTCCCACTTCTGACTGACATGAATGCTACCCAAGAGTCCCACGTTTATTCCCATACTTGTGTGAAACGCCTGGACAAGTAACCATAATTATGTAATTTCACTAAGTTTTAAATAGACCAAAGATATTTCAGTAGGCAATGTCATTGTTTCAAAGAAAATCAGCTGAAATGTTTTCAAGATTCAAGGGTTAAGTCTTTAAAAGAAATTATCAAATTATATGAGGCAAAGCAATAACAAAAGATAGGGAAATCATAAATCAAGAAAGATTTTTCAGTTAGAATGCTTTGCAAGTATCTACTCATACTACTTCAAAAAAAGGAAAACCGAATACTATACTGAGTGGCTATGAAAAAATATGGCAGCAATCTCTAATGAGAGAACTCATACTCAGAACCAAGAAGGCTTTGGCTAAAGATCAATAAAACAGTAAATAAATACATATTCATAACACTTAACATGTTTGAAGTATCGACTCTATAATCCCCCACTAGGACCAAATTTTTCTATTAACTAACAATAAAACGGGTCTATATCAAATCATAAGAGTTTCAACTAAATTATTATATAAGCAAGTCTGAGCAAACAGTCCCCTAGACATGCCTACTAACCATGTATGCTGTACCTATCAGAGCATTTCCCATATTCACCTGTATTTATTCAGTTGCATCCACAATTACCAACAGAAGTTGCATTCTAGGCTTGGCACCTGTAGCTCAGTGAGTAGGGCACTGGCCACATACACTGAGCCCAGCCTGGACCTGCTAAATAACAATGACAACTGCAACCAAAAAATGGCCAGGCATTGTGGCAGGTGACTGTAGTCCCAGCTACTTGAGAGGCTGAGGCAAGAGAATGGCTTAAGCCCAAGAGTTTGAGGTTGCTATGAATTGTAATACTATTGCACTCTACCGAGGGCGACATAATGAAACTGTCTCAAAAAAAAGAAAAAAGTTGCATTCTAGGGAAACTTCTATTTAAAGAAAAATTGTGCTACAGTCAGTGCATAGACACATTCTCATAAAAGGTTCAGCCACAACTGAGCAATATAAAATAAAATGTGAAGTTCTACAATCCATTATTTAATTCATGAAACATTCAAAAGAAGGTAGAGACTTTCCCTTGTAATTCATATATTAATTAATTTAATTAACATGACACAGTTATACTGTGTTCAGCTAAGTATATGTATTACATTCTGAGAATTTTGAGAAGTGTATTGAGGAATATCTTAGGAAAATGTTATCTTAGACCTAATGCAATCATCCTTGATTGTGTTTTACTCCTTGCTCTCAAATACATAAATATTCATTCCCCTGAATCGCCTAGATACAAATTGACTTGTGCTCCTCCATCCCACTCCACGTAGGAAAAACTGGATATCAAACTGCAGATAAGACTGCCTCAGCCAGAAGGCTCCTCCACTCCTGCTCTGTGAACTGAGGCTTAGGCTTTTTCATCTGTAAATGGGGAAAACCACTACTACTTTGGGGGTACTATTAGAATTAAATTAGACAACATATGTATGGTGTTAAGCACAGTCCCTATTATATAATAAACATTCTCATTTACTATTTTTATTATTATCACCATCATTATTATTAAACTTAATATAAAAGCATATATGACATGACTGTGATAAAGTAAAAACCGTATGTTTTGAAGTCATCCTACACACCTGCTTAATAAACATTCACCACTTTCTGGAGATAACTTGCGGCACCATTTCTACCAATCTACCACCAACACACTCAGGACCTACACCGCCTGATTTTCAATCCAACATTAGGTATAAAGCCCTTGGTTACTATATCTACCTCAGTGCTATGAAGCTGGTAAGAATCAAAATCCTACAACATTTCATACTCATTACTTCTGAAATCAAAATAAATTAACAAAATTTGAAACATGGATACAATCAGCACATGCTATTTGGAATCTGTAAATATTACACATGGTATAAACAGAGTGCTAACATAGGTAAAATGGTGTTCTGATTCTGCCTGGGCCTCCATGAACAACATATAGGATATTACCTTAATCAAGTCTCTTAACTAGTCTAGAACTTGGGTTCTTTATCTCTAATAGTAGAGGAATATATTTCATCTCTGAGGTGCCTGTTGATATAAAATTCAATAATTTGATACATTTTTATAATGGGTCAAAGTGACACCATTTGAAACCTCATTTTATAAGCATGGATGTGAAACATTTGAAACAAAGCGCACTATAAGATTTAATATAAGTATATATTAAATAAATAAGTACTTTAAATCTGATAACATAAACAATAAGCTACATAAAGCATGCTAGGTTCCAAAGTTAAGAGGCAGGCATGAAATTAAGCCACTTACGGAAAGCTCTGAGAAGCCCAGCTGGGTTTACATACTACTGCTTAGAGAAAAGTAGGGTTAACTCTCACCAAGAATGACCATGCCTCTTATTCTTGTCTTCTGTCTGCAAAACTAATATAACACACAGATGTATAAACCACTGTAACTTGCACAGAGCTGTATCTCAAAGGACTTAATTAACTACAGGAAAAGAAACCAGGAAATGCTGCCATTTTAATCTCTCCACTGAGGTAAATTAAATATTATAATATGATCATTAAGTACCAACTTAAGAAATCATAAACATATTAGTCCAATGATTACTCATTTAGTTGAATATAATAATAAGACATTATGTATGGTTCTGGCATCAAATCAACAAAAATAATAATTACTTTAATTTCTATCTAGACACTTGTTAGGCTCTAGGTGAAAACAAAGCCACACTGCCATCTCAGAACTCCTCACCATTTGGACCCTGTACCTTCTTGATGCAATAAAGCACCAGAGACAACAGCCTACAACTCAGTGAGTAATCTTCCCTTTTTTTGCCCAAGCTTTCATTCTTAAGTCACATGAAATCTCCAGGGATAACTACGACACAATTGAGGATGATTACATTGCATCCTAAAATAACATTTTCCAAAGACTTTCCTCAGCAGACTTCTCAAAATTCTCAGAATATTATACATATACTTAGCTGAATATAGTATAAACTGGTTGTGTAAGTTACACTAATTAATATATATAATTTACAAGGGAAATTCTCTAACTTTTGAATATTTTATGAATTAAATAGAATGTAGAAGTATTCTATTAAATAGAATGTAAAATGAAATAATAGAATGTAGAACTTCACATTATATTGCTCAGTAGTGGCTGAACCTTTTATGAGAATCTACTCATGCAATGAGGTACATTTTTCTTTAAATAGAAATTTCCCTAGGAAACTCTGTTGATAAAGAACTATACATGGTTAATTCTAGTTTTTTTGTGTTATATTCATTAAATTTATTTCCCTTTGTAGTTTGCTTATTGACTTCTTCAATGACAACCATCAAAAAATAATCTAAAACTCACCATAAGATATAAGGTCAGACAATGATGTTTGGCAATCTCATCCTAAAAAAGTTCTATATACCTCATTGCTGAAGTCACTATAGTCACCTTCAAAGAACTCCCTATGGGAAGCTATGTATTGAAACCAGTGCTTAGTCCACCCTTCAAAGCACTTTTTCTAGAATGAGTTCACAAACTTAATTGTCAGGCCTTATACGACAACAGTTCTGATTTCCATTCCAGAAAAAGAGTCCCAAAATTAGTTTAATTTCCTCCTCTGATAAGGGGACTGGTCTTATTACTAGGTTCACTGCGTCTATAAGAAACACTTCGTCTTTTCTTTATATTTTATAACAACTAAAATATTTCAAACTTTCTTCTTTTTAATTTTACTATACCTCTTAATCTTATAATAATACAACCCCATTTCAATATATATAATTCAGTATTGATTAATTTTCAAACACTAATCTTTCATTATTACAATGGTTAAGTATAATTTGAAAGCACCCTACCAATCTGTAGCAAATGCCTCCATTCCCATTAACTTTTCCTATTTCATTATTCCATATCACAATTTTCTGAGCTAATCCAGACTAAAGTCTCTGGTTATTCATCAACAGAGCATCTGAATTAAAGGTTCTGCTTGTCCATGGTTACATTTGTGGAAAACCTCTGACATTAATAATGTAGTGCTGCTGGGTGCACAGCAGTCTGGCTTAGAGATGGAACTGGGGAACAAGACACTGGAGTGTACGCAAGGCACAAGCGTGTGCTCCCCAGCACGGTAAGATGTGACACTAGCAGACCAAATGCTCACACTTGACAAGGCATGTACCACTAGGTGCACCACATCAGGAAATAGGCAACAGAGCTGGCAAAGGCCAGTTTAATAGGCACTGTTGAGCCCCCACCACACAAAATGACACCAGAAAACAAACACAGACGCTCTTCTTGAGAAACTCAATCTACTGACAGAAATAAATATGCATGTAAAAAAGTAACTGATCCAAGTGAGACCATGGATATATGATGTAGTTTGGGTTTCTATTCTGCAGATCTTGGGAATATTTTCAATTAACTATTTTCAAAAGGTTTTACATTTTTAAAAGTTTTAAATTAAAAGTAATTTAACTTGGGGAAGGGAGGAGCCAAGTAACAGCTTCTTTGCAACCGGGTGTGGTGAGATTGGAGACAGAAGACTCCAGGCATCTCTGGCTTGTGGGCTCTGCCCAGAAACATCCCTTTGGGGATTCGGGGAGACAGCAAGAGACTTCTGGACCCCAGGAGGAGGACAAAAGCAGTGGAGAACTGGCAAGTGATTGCGATAGATCTGAGGCGGCCACAGCTATAACTGTAACAGCAGTGAGACTGCAGACAGGAAAGGCCTTCCCTGTGGATTGTTTTGTTTTTTTTGGACTTGGGTACTCAGTTGAATTACCATGGGAGAACTTGGTTGGGCAAGAGTGCAGGTTAACTTTAAGCATTGTCCAGGATCCGAGACTGTGCCTCTGAGTCAGAATGGAGCCAACATTGTTTGGTAGTAGGCCCACACAGCCATTGTGGAAGAATTGTCCTGCAGGCTCCGCCCTCCAGGTGTCAGAGCCAGGCTCCAGCTGGGAGACCTTGGGCAAGTGATATAGTGACTATGAGCAGCATCAAAGGCCGGGACTGAGACACTGGGGAAGAGCAGAGCTTTCAGTGTTTGGCAGTAGGAGCGCTGCCTTGCAGCCTCGGCCCTCAGGGGCACAGATTGAGGCCGGTTTGGGCAGACCAGACAAGCAGGCAGCCATTTCAGAAGAGATCCTAGCAACAAGTGCTTTCCAGGGAGAGCTTCTGTTTAGCCAAGGTTAATGGCTTAAAGTGTCTTTCAAGAGGGCTGAGGAGAGATGCAGGATCTCAACCCTGCGAGGTTTAAGGGCAAAGAAGTCAGCAGAGGCCTCCAGTCTCCATCTCACACAGATGTATCAACATTGTGATTACTATCTCATACCCCAGAAGATCACCAGTTGCCCAGACAATTCAGCAGGATATACATTATGCTTTAACTTTTTTTTTTATTTCAACATTTTCTTCCTATATTTTTTTCTTTCTTCATTTTCCTACTCTAAATATAATTTTACATTTCTGCCTTATTTAATAATAAGAACTTCATTTTTGCTAGTGCTTCTGCCCCTGTTATTTAGTTTTTCACACAATTTTAACCTGTTAGGTTTTCTGTTCATTTGTTTTGGTTTGATTTATACTATTTTTGTCTTTCCTCTATATTTGGTAGAGGTGGGGTACTGTGTCTCCTCAGGCTCACAAAGAACTGCTAACCTAAAAGGAACCACCCAACCCTGCACCACCAGAGGTGGAGCCTTTTTAAGGTTGGGTAGAAGTACCCTGCTGTAAACCTTTATTACTCCTGTCTCTCTCATTCTGTCCCTCTCTTCTTTATGTCAATATTCCCTTTCACTCATTCCCTTTCCTTTCTCTTTTTTCTTTTCTTTAAATCTTTTTTTCCCTTCTTGCTCTTCAGTCTTCTCATCCTTTTAGTCCTCTACCAAATAACTTATCGAAACATTAGGCCAGAGGCACAGTAACTGAAAGAGGAAGAGGAAGTAAAAGGAAAATTAGGGCAAGGAAACAGATAAAAGAAAACACTCATGAAGAAGAATCAGAAGAAAAATCCTGGCAACATGAAAAACCATTTCAGAGCAACCCCTGCAAGAGACCATGAGGTAGCTACTACAGAGGATTCCACCTATAAAAAAATGTTAGAAATGACAGAAGGGGTATTTAAAATACAGAGGATAAAAACAATGAAGGAAATTGCTATGAAAGTGGGAAATAACCAAAAAACAATGAAGGAAATTGCTGAGAAAGTGGAAAATACCAAAAAGGAAATCCAAAAACAGAATCAAACAAGAGATGCATGATATAAAGAATATAGAAAGGATATAGCAATTTCATTTCCTAGAGTTTCATGGTTCTCTTTATAGAGATTTTCCATGTCCTTTGTTAGGTAAATTCCCAAATATTTCATCTTCTTTGGCACTACTGTGAAAGGAATGGAGTCTTTGACTGTTTTTTCAGCTTGACTATTGTTGGTAAGTATAAAGGCTACAGATTTATGAGTTTTGATTTTGAAACCTGAGATGCTGCTGTATTCCTTGATCACTTCTAAGAGTTTTGTAGTATAATCCCTGGTGTTCTCCAGATATACAATCATATCATCTGCGAAGAGTAAAAGTTTGATCTCCTCTGCCCTATATGGATACCCTTGATCTCCTTTTCTTGCCTAAGACTTCCATTACAATGTTGAAAAGCAGTGGAGACAATGGGCAAACTTGCCTGGTTCCTGATCTAAGTGGAAATGATTTCAATTTAACTCCATTTAATACAATATTGGCTGTGAATTAACTATAGATGGCCTCTATCAGTTTAAGAAATGTCCCTTCTATACCAATTTTCTTAAGTGTTCTGATCATGAAAGGATGCTGGATATTATCAAAAGTTTTTGAAATAGCTGAAGATGTTAACAAATGGAAAAACATATCATGCTTTTATAGCTGGGAAAAATCAACATTGTTAAAATGTCCTATTACCCAAAACAATATTCAATTTTAATGCAATCCCTATTAAATCTCCACTGCCATACTTTAAAGATCTCAAAAAAATAATACTTCATCTTATATGGAATCAGATAAAAACCTCAAATAGCCGAGACATTACTCAGAAATAAAAACAAAGCTGGAGGAATCACGCTACCAGAACTCAGATTATACTATAAATCGGGAGTGATCAAAACTGCATAGTACTGGCACAAAAACAGAGAGGTAGATGTATGGAACAGAATAGAGAACCAAGAGATGAACATAGCTACTTACCGTTATTTGATCTTTGATAAGCCAATTAAAAACATTCACTGGGGAAAAGATTCCCTATTTAACTAATGGTGCTGGGTGAACTGGCTGGCAACCTGTAGAAGGCTGAAACTGGACTCACATCTTTCACTATTAACAAAGATAGACTCTCACTGGATAAAAGATTTAAACTTAAGACATGAAACCTTAAAAATACTAGAAGAAAGTGCAGGGAAAACACTTGAAGAAAACGACCTGGGAGAATATTTTATGAGGAGGAACCCCTAGGCAATTGAAACAACACCAAAAATACATTATTGGGATCTGATCAAACTAAAAAGCTTCTGCACAGCCAAAAACACAGTAAGTAAAGCAAGGTAACAGTCCTCAGAATGGGAGAAGATATTTGCAGGTTATGTCTCTGACAAAGGTTTAATAACCAGAATCTACAGAGAACTCAAACATATTAGCAAGAGAAGAAACAAGTGATCCCATCGCAGGGTGGGCAAGGGACTTGAGGAGAAACTTCTCTGAAGAAGACAGGTACATGGGCTACAGACACATGAAAAAATGTTCATCATCCTTAATCATCAGAGAAATGCAAAGCAAAACTACTTTGAGATATCATCTAACTCCAGTAAGATTAGCCCACATCACAAAATCCCAAAACCAGAGATGTTGGCGTGGATGTGGAAAAAGGGAACACTTCTACACTGCTGGTGAGAATGCAAACTAATATGTTCCTTTTGAAAAGATGTTTAGAGATCACTTAGGGATCTAAAAATAGACCTGCCATTAAATCCTTCAATTCCTCTACTAGGTATATATGCAGAAGACCAAAAATCACTTTATAACAAAGATATTTACACCAGAATGTTTATTGTAGCCCAATTCATAATTGCTAAATCATGGAAGAAGCCCAAGTTCCCATCGACCCATGAATGGATTAATAACTCGTGGTATATGTACATCATGGAATATTATGCAGCCTTAAAAAAAGATGGAGACTTTATCTCTTTCATGATTACATGGATGGAGCTGGAACATATTCTTCTTAGCAAAGTATCTCAAGAAAGGAAGAAAAAGGTATCCAATGAACTCAGCCCTACTATGAAACCAATTTATAGCTGTCATATGAATGCTATAACCCAACTATAGCCCAAGATGAAGGGGAAAGAGGAGGGGGAAGGAAAGGGAGGGGGAAGAATAAGTGGAGGGAGGGTAATTGGTAGGAACACAATTATGGTGCATTTTACAAGGGTAAGCATTTTACTAAGTGTAGAGTATAACTGTATTAACACAATAACTAAGAAAATGCAGTGAAGGCTATGTTAAACTGTTTGATGAAAATATTTCAAATGGCATATGAAATCAGCACATTGTGCCCCATAATTGCATTAATGTACACAGCTATGATTTAATAAAAAAAAAAAAAAGGATATATCAGAGCTGAAGAAATTAAAGCAGTTAATTAGGGAACTTAAAAGATGCAGTAGGAAATATCACAACAAGGTGGTGCCTGTGGCTCAAGGAGTAGAGTTTATACCTAGCCCCAGCCCTCCCCCCCCAAAAAAAAATCATTAAAGAAAGTATCAACAACAGATTACACCATGCAGAGGAATCTCAGAAGTAAAGGACAAAGCTCTTGACATAACTCAGATAGTTAAAGAGGCAAAAAAAAAAAAAGAGAGAGAAAGCAGAACGTTCACTGACCAATTATGGGATTTTATGAAGCGTTCAAACATACATACGAGTTACAGGTATCCCAGAAAGGGAAGAAGAATGCCCCAGAGAAATGGAAGCCATACTAGAGAATATTATAAATAAAAATTTCCCAAATATCATCAAAGATTCTGACACACTCCTTTCAGAGGGATATTGGACACCAGGTCACCTCAACTCTACTAGAGCTTCTCCAAGACACATTGTGATGAACCTGTCCAAAGCCAAGACAAAGGAAAAGATTTTGCAAGCTGCCAGGAGTAAGCACCAATTGACCTACAGGGGCGGTCACCTTCCTGGTGACTGCAGACTTCTCTAATCAAACTTTTCAAGCCAGAAGACAATGGTCATCTACCTTTAATCTACTTAAACAGAACAATTTCCAGCCCAGGATTCTCTACCCTGCTAAGCTAAGCTTTAAAATTGATGGAAAAATCAAATCTTTTACTAATATGCAAACATTGAGGAAATTTGCCACAACAAGACCAGCTCTATAGGAAATACTTCAACCTGTTCTACACACTGATCATCACAATGGACCACCAGCAAAGTAAATACCCAGAAATTAAAGGACAGAACCTCACTTCCACAATGATGCAAAACACAAAACTAAGCAATGGACTTGACAAAATAAGATGAATAGAATACTACCACACTTATCAATTATCTCAATAAATGTTAATGGCTTGAATTCCCCACTGAAGAGTCACAGATTGGCTGATTGGATTAAAAAACACAATTTGCTGTAGCCTGAAACACACCTAGCCTCAAAAGACAAATTAAAACTCAGACTTAAGGGTTGGAAATCAATTTTTCAGGCAAACGTAATTCAGAAGAAAAGAGGGGTTGCAATCTTATTTTCAGATACAAGTGGATTTAAAGCAACTAAAGTCGGGGCAGTGCCTGTGGCTCAACCAAGTAGGGCGCCAGCCCCATATGCCAGAGGTGGTGGGTTCAAACCCAGCCCCGGCCAAAAACTGCAAATAAATAAATAAATATTTGAAAAAAAATGCAACTAAAGTCAAAAAAGACAAAGATGGACACTTCATATGTGTCCATCAAGGGGAAAATACAACAAGAAGATATTTCAATTCTAAATATTTATGCACCAACTTCAATGCTCCCAGATTCTTGAAATAGACCTTAATTAGTTTGAGTAATATGATATCCTATAACACCATAATAACAGGGGACTTTAACACTCCTCTTTCAGAGCTAGACAGATCCTCTAAATAGAAATTAAACAAAGATATAAGGGAGTAGATGAGACCCTAGAACAACTATGCTTACTAGACATATATAGAACACTCCACCCCAAAGATAAAGAAAATACATTCTTCTCTTCACTCCATGGAACATTCTCCAAAATTGATCATATCCTAGGACACGAAACAAACCTCAACAGAATCAAAAGAATTGAAATTTTGCCTTGTATCTTCTCAGACCACAAGGCACTAGAGGTGGAACTCAACTCCAACAAAAACGTTCAACCCCACACAAAGGCATGGAAATTAAACAACCTTATGCTAAATGTCAGTTGGATGCAGGAAAAAATAAAAGAGGAAATCATTAACTTCCTTGAGCACAACAACAATGAAGACACAAGCTACCAAAACCTATGGGATACAGCAAAAGCAGTCCTGAGAGGAAAATTTATCACTGTAGAAGCCTACAACCAAAAAACAGAAAGGGAGCGCATCAGCAAACTCCCAAGCCATCGTACGGAATTGGAAAACGAAGAACAATCTAAGCCTAAACTCAGAACAAGAAAAGAAATATCCAAAATCAAATCAGAGATTAATGAAATTAAAAACAAAAGAATCATTCAGAAAATTAATGAAACAAGCAGTTGGTTTTTTGAAAAAAATAAATAAAATTGATAAACTTTTGGCCAGAATAACTAGAAATAGAAAAGTAAAATCTCTAGTAACCTCAATCAGAAATGATAAAGAGGAAATAACAACAGATGCCACACACATACAAGAGATTATATTTGAATACTATAAGAAAGTCATCAAAAAATATGGTAATGTCTCAAGATATAAAATCAATGTCTACAAGTCAGTAGCCTTTGTATACGCC
>CAUYRH010145071.1:0-29198 GCA_963574655.1 Perodicticus potto
GGTGTGGCACACACCAAGGCCCCAAGACCCCACCCGCCTCGCTCCTTCCCTCTCTCTGCTCTTCCTTTCCCCACCCCTCCCTGGAGAAATCTTAATCTTGAACATAACAAAATGAGACTGAATATGTAAAAGAGTCTTTAAAGTTAAGTAATATAACCAGGAATAGCAACTTTAGCACTTACATCTGAGTTGTCTCCATTGATATTATACTCAGAAGAACTGGAACACCTCATTTCTTAAACACTTAAACATTATGTGTATGGATCTCATGGTAAACTGAAATGGATTGCAACATAAAGTGTCAACGTAATACAACCAGTGCATGCCAGTTTATTAATATTGAAACATATGTTGTTTTTTATATTTGCTTACTCTAGACCGATAGAAAAAACAGTGCCTCTTACACATGACACTGACACATCAAAATGTTAATTGTGATTGCCTCTGATCAATAAATTGTTTTTCTGGTAAATACACGCTGTTTATTTTTGCATGCATTATCATGATTTTGACGTTCTTGAACTACAACTTAATCCTATTGAGTGTATTCAAGTCAGGCACAGTGGCTCATGCCTGTAATCCTAGCACTGTGGGAGGCTGAGTGGGGAGGATTGTTTGAAGTCACAAGTTCAAGACCATCCTGGGCAATATAGTGAGAACCCATCTCTATGAAAAATAGAAAACTTAGTCAGGCACAGTAGAACATACTTGTAGTCCCAGCTACCAGGGAGGCTGAGGCAGGAGGATCACTTGAGCCCCAGAGTTTGAGGTTGATGAGAGCTATGATGATGCCACTGTATTCTCGCCAGGGTGACAGGCAAGACCTTGTCTCACACACCCACATACACACAAATAATAACACATATGTAGACTAATATTGATCCATCCATTTGATTGGTCCTGGACTATAAGGAAAGTAGATATTGAGGTCACGACTGAAATCTGTCCACACATAACCCTCTACAGCTCCCCTTGCTTTATTGCTCAGATTCAGAATAGATCAAATCTATACTAATAACATGTTTTCATATCATAAAATACAGATAAAAACATAAATTAAGAAGTGTTGAATATCAAAGTCTTTAATAAACCTAAATTCAAATCAAGATTCTCATTTTTCCCCAAACCTATAGGAAATGAAATACTATCCAGACTTTAGGATGGGAAACCTGTGGCCTTAAGGCCACATGTGGTCTTCTAGGCCTTTTGACTGAATCCAAATTTTACAGAACAAGTCCTTTTATTAAAAGAGGTGTAGCAGAGGACGATGAAGCTTTTCTTGTCGCCTTTCGTGCTTAAAAAAGAACAGTCTTGAAATCAGAAGTTTCCCCATCCCTTAATAAGTGGCTCAAATGTAGAACTGTCATTATAAATCTGCAAAGATTGTGGACTGTAAAGAAAGCGAAAGAAAACGCATGTTAGCCCTGGGTACCTGATAAAGTTATGAATTTGTGCACCCTGAACAGTGTATTGGCTTGAAGTTAAGTTTCTTTAAAAGTAAAAGCCATTGCCCTTTTGTATAAGTCAAGATGTGGGAGAGAAACTCTAGGGTTTAAATAATTGGGGGACCCATCCCATAACTCTTGAGCAGAAACTATCTCACTGATCTTTTTAGCTTCATGCCAAGCAGAGGAAGAGGCACATAGGAGGCCCTCTAGAAACATCTGTGGAGTGGATCTGACCTGAATCAGAGCTGTTGGAATGGAGGGTAACTGTAGGATTCCTCACAACTTTAGTCATCTCATGTGTCATTTCTTTCATAATATTCCTCAAACCTATGAGGAATAGTTACATATTCTCCAGGGAATTGCTTTTAATTTGAAAACCCAACAAGTCTACATCCAAAATTCATAATTCCAGGTGGGTTCACCTTAAAACAATATAAAATGAACCAGAACTCACTGGCAAATGAGCAACATAAGCAGAATTTAATTCTCAGAATAATTTTATTTCTAAAGGAAAATGCCTCTGCCCCTGTACAGTAGTTAAAGAAAATATTGTCAGATAAATAAGCCATGATGAGTAGGGAATACTTAATATGTGGCACCCCAGGAAGAAAGAATATAGCAGAGGAATGACTGAACAAGTTCTCTCCTCAGAACCCGGCATATGATATTGACACCAGCTTAGCGAACAAGAGCACAGGAACCAAATACCGGCTTATTAAAAAGGACCCATGAACCTAAAGAACCCTGCAGATCCTACAGAATCCACTTGAAAAGGTGCCGAGTAAGGAGTCTGTCACCACACACACTCCAATGACATATGGCCAATAGGTTGTGAGTAAATAATTAATACACTGAAACTGGAGACTCCAATGCCAAACTGCTAGAGTTACAAACAAGTAGAGCCATCATGACAAAGCCAGGGCCTGCTGGTGACAGCGGTGCTGTGTTACAAAGCTCAGATCTGCAGAATAAAATTAAAACTCACTTCATTACCATAACACAACTCCCTACAGGAGGCCTTGGTAGACTGTCTCCTTAGTTAAAACCATCCTCTATGGTTCAGCAGCTTTAGTGCAAAGCAAAATTACATTGTTAAACCTTCATATTTGTCTTGCATACTGGACAGTGACTTGAGTTGATATTTGATTTTGGAATTCTCCAGTCCCCAACCCAACAGTACTGGTTACTTTTAGTCAAACTTGTCACTTACTTTGGTAATGGGGAAAGGATTCTATGCTGGCTGGTCCCATGTGATGGAAACAGGATATCTGATTAGTGATATATTTAAATGTTTTCTTAACCAATGATCTGAATTTTGGATGATAATAATCATGGCGCAATCATTGTATAGCCCTGAAGAAGTTTTAGAGTATTCGGCAATCCACTAAATTGGAACATTTATCTTCTCTCTTTACCATCCAATGCTGTTGATTCACACCAAAAATTCAGGTCATCAGGAAAGTAACTGGAGAAGGAGAGAAATGTTAATAGTATTATTCGTTCCTATTTTTGACTGCCTATTTGCGCCAGGTCCTGTCCTAAATGTAGCATGTGTATTATTCCCTTTAATCTTCACAATCACCTTGTACAGTAGGTACTATTATATACATTTTGTGGAAGAGAAACTGAGACACAGAAAAAGTCATCTGCCCCAGAGGGATAAGCCCAAAATTAGAACATAGGTTTGTCTGATGTAAAGCCTGTTCTTTGTCACCAAACTGTGATAACAGACTCTCTTAAAAAGTCCTTCTAGGGGAAGGGTCCTCTGGGACTAGGCAGGTTATACAGTAAGAAGCAGGCTGAGAGTAAGATAGAGACATAGCTGCAAGAACTATTTTTCTCTGCTTTGATACGAAAAGAAAAAGATTACTTGAATTCATGTAATTAACACAAAATAACAATTGCTCTTTATATCAGGTATAATTCAAAGAGGAGAAGAGTTGAGAAGCTGGTGGAGGAACAGCATGTCACCAGCAATGAACTTTGGCCATCCTGGAGGGGGCTGGTCTGCACTTGAAGTTGTGGGACTGTGCTGCACACTTTATGATCTTGCTTTAAGGGACATCTCTCAAGGAGGTCAGTGAAAACGGATGCTCACCTAACACATGAGATTTTTCCTTAGACTCTACCTGCCCTTGTCTCCTGGGCATAAAACATTTGTAAGACACACATAAATACATTTAGCCGCTAATGGATGAAGGCCTTTACTAATTATTTATGTCCCTCCTAGCGTCTTGCCTTGGCGTCTGTTCTGAGCTTATTTCAAGCCAAAGAATCTCCCCACCCTAACACACACACACTGACTTACACTGTCATGCTGGAACTAGTCCCCCCGGGGAGTATAGTGGTGTCCAGGACACAGTTTGACTCACAATCGTGCAAAGTTTGCACTGAGTTCTTTCCTCCCAGCCAACCAGCGTGTCTGCCTGGAGGTCAGCTGACTGAGTCTGTGTTGCATTACTCATTGTCAAAATTTCAGCCAAATGAGGAACATATGTAAAACTTATAGGCATTCTGGCATCACTCTTAATTAGTAACCACGATCTGAGCATTTGTTATTTAAGCTCATTTAATTCCAGCCAGATTACTGTGTGTTGCAATGCAAGCTGTCTTCTGCATCATCATGCAAAGTTCCATTAGCAGGTTCAGGGAAGCATGAAAAGCCACATTCAATCAGTTCTCCAAGCATCCTGTCCTAAGCTGGAGGTAATGTGAGCAACCAGGGGCTACAACTCCGGCCACAGCGGACCACCAGGCGGCGCCATGAGTGAGAGGCTGCTGGCCAGTGCACCTCAGTGGCTGCCACAGATCTTTTTAATTTTCCACCATGTGTAACATAATAAACATCATCTAGGAATCATGCTTTTGTGCATGTCCTCATTCACCCAAGTGATCATGGGAAATAAAAAAAAAAATTTTTTTTCCAGTATAGATTGTGGGGTCTGGAAATGGCATTGTTGACCTGGGTGGAGAGTGGCATGCTTAATGAAGATTAATGATTTTTTTTTTAAATAAAAGCAACTGTCAAGTTAGGGGTTTAAAGGCTCTCAGCTGACCATGTGGTTGCATGTCAGAGGGCTTGATGTACTGTGGTCAAACGTTCATTACAGCTCTTTCTAATAAACCTAAAACTTTTGAACGCAAACTCTCGCAGGCTTTGTCCCCGCCCTCCAGACACACAGGGCAGCTTGTGGCAAGGTGTGCACAAAATCAGGGGTGGCCAGAAGGGGTCTGGAAAAGAAAGACATTCAAAAAACAATCTCTTTTGTCTTTCTTTCTTCTCAGGAACAAAGGAGGTTATTTCAGGACCTTTGTATATCTGGGATAACTTGGCTGCAAGGTCCATATTTTAAACTAGAAAAAACCCAGAGAGAACTGGTGTGGGGTGGAGCCCAAGCGAAGGGGATGAGTCATCTCAATGTGGTCAGGAACAGTGCTCTGTCATCTGGCCCTCTCAGCTCTCACCTGGGACGGGCCAAACCTGGCTTCTCGCCCTCATTCCCCCCTGCAGGGCGCAGGCCAGTACTGCGTTTCTCCAGGTCTCATTTTCTTCACTGACTGGCCCCACAAGGAGTTAAGTTGCATGACCTAACAGGTCTTTTCCAATTTCAATATCCTATCATTACTATAAACGATGAAGTCTGATTTCTCGGTAATCCTTCCTGTTTGAAACAAATTTCTGCTCATTTAGGCAAATGTCCTCTATCATAAAGCAAAAGCAAAAACGGTATGTATAGCAAAAACTAACCTTCAGTAATAGCTTTGTTATTGAATGTCATACTTGTTTCAATGGAATGATGCACATTTAGGCCCTTCTTTGTATTCAGTGCCCTGATGAGAGCTGCTGAGGACATGAGACATGTAAAAAGTGACTGCTGTCCACAAGGATTTTGCACCAGTTAAGAAAACACACACATGCCCATAAAGCAATGAGTATGTGGGACAGTGCAGGGGACAGTGCAGGGCACAGTGGAAAACGGTGAGGGGGCAGCTGCAGTGCAGTGGATATCAGAGAACCGGGCGGTCGGCATGAGGGGAGTGAGCTTAGATCTTGGAGGAGGCGGAACTGACACTGGGCTTTGAAAAGTATCTACAGAAGGGTGAAAGCAGGGAATAACCTACACAAAGAAAAGGAAGTCATTTCTACTTTACATGATGTATGTGAGCAGAGAGAGGGGCAGAGGCTGGAGGAATGAGACAGCCTAGCTTGTAGAGGAGTAGTCATGGAATGAAGCAGCAGGAAATAAGCAAATGATGGTGCACATCCAAAAGGAAGGTCTTAAAGGCCACAACACTTGACAAATATACTGTGTCTACCTACCTAGGACAGGTATGTTTAGATTTTATTTCATCGTATTTCAATGATTTCAGATTAATAGGATGGAACATACGATTAGGTTACAAGGTTTGCATTTGTTAGGTAAAGACCCTGTTGTTGCCCTCTATGTTTGGTTTTGAACACAGCTGTTAATCATACTATAGTCCTACATTATGTTGAGCATCAATTTGATATATTCATGTGCACTTTCACACATTACCTTCAACTTATAAACTTATTAAATACCTGTAAAATATCTTAGCAATCTAGGGCCAGCTAAATATGAATCCTTGCCAATAATGGGAGGTATTGGATGAACCTGTGCAAGTTATTTATCTTCTCCATCCCCCAGTTTTCTCATCTGTAGAATAGGAATAGTAATAAAAATTTCGTGAAAATTAAACACAGTAAGATACCAAAAGTAGCTAGAGCATTCGTCTGGCAGATTGTAAGCACTCAATAAATGTTAGCACTTAAGTAGATTTACCATAATTTACTTAATCATTCCCTAGTTTCAGGAATTTACATTTATTTTCAATTTTTCGCTGTTAAAAGAGGCACAGTTGTGCACCTCTTCATGCAAAAAACTTTTTTGTTATTTAGAAGCAGCTATTTCTTTAGGAGAACACTTCCCAGAATTGGAATTACCAGAGTCAAAGGGTGTGATTATTTGAAGATGCCTGTGACATATTGCCAAAGTAACTCCCCAAGGGGCTGCACCACCGTGCCTGCATTGTCGTCTTTAAAAAGAAATGGAAAAGTTGCCAATTTGATAGAAGGGATTAGTATATCAGTGCTATTGGTTTGATTTTCATTCCCTGGATTACTAGAAAAATCAACATCCTCCCATCTTTGTAAATGAGCCATATTTTCAGGTTTGTGAACTATCTGTTCATGATTTTTGCTTATATATGTGTTGAGGTCTTGATCACTTTAACACTGCTTCCCCTTGGCATTATGTGTGCAGTTCTTACTGGGATGATATTTAGCAGGCACTGATACATTCCTCCATAGCTGTCCTCACGTCGTTTCATCCATGTGTGTTTCCTTTTCTGTATAACAAGAACATTATCTCGTATGTCCTTAGCGTTCCTTCCTGACAATTCTGAGGGACTGCAGCAATGCTCAGTATACAGCAGGTAGTCAATAAATACCTGATAAACCACCCAAATAATTTCATTTTTCTTCACACTGTAATCAACAGTTCTCCAAAATTTATATTCAGGTATACAAATAAATACGCACATATATATGTGTAATGTTCAACACATGACTCTCAGCTATAATCATATGCTTTTATTAGAGTCAATGCCAAACTGTCACCTCATTACAAAGTAAATCACTGAAGCTTGGTCAGGGAAGAATAGTAGTCATCAATAAGTGCAAACAGCACAATCAGATCATCTTGACCCACAGAAAAAAATTCTTTTTAGCCCAAAATCTCAACTCCATTTTTCAACAAGCTCTCAGCCATGCATCCATGCATTCAGGGAAAGAAGAGAAGGCCCTCCTTGCTTCCCCCTAATACTTTTTGGGCATGGAAGGTTTGATGGATAGCAGAGGAATAATGAAGTGCATATTCGCCTGGACAGTCTGACGTAAGCAGGGGAAGCAGAGTGACCTATATTTCATGAAGCAAAACGTTGACAAGGGCCAAACTGCAAGCTCTCAGCACTCAGGTCATTTCATTAGCATTTGTTATTTTTATACATTGGTAGTTATGGATGTCAATGGCATTTTAATATCCCAGAATGGTCATCGCATCAGTATACTCACTCCCACTAATATTTCATAGCTCATGGATCATTTCCAAATCAAGAGACTGGCTGGTAATATGTTTTAACACCTTCCATACAGAGCTAGGAGGAAGAAAAAAGGATACTCTCTCCTGGGTATACAATATAGTCTCTCCCACTTAGTTTATGATAACGAACATTATTTTTCATTTATTTTTATGAGATTTATAGGGCTCATTTTCTCCAGAGAATTCTGTCCAGAATTGTAAGTACTTAGGCAATTTGCTTGCATGCTATTAATTTTTACTTACTCTGTTATAGCTTTAACATATTTTAGACTCAGGAATTGCTGTACCATATCCTTCTAAAATACCCAAACCAAATATCAAGCTCCTCTTTAATATTTTTATTATATGACCAACACCTCCTGAAGGTAGAATTAATATAAATTAATATCTCTTTCCCATCTCTAGGTTACTGTTACATAATATATTATACTTTGTTGAGTAGAATGTAGCTGTTGACTGCCCAATTCCTTGTTATGATAAACAACATCTGGGAAAGCAACAAAGCACAGGGTGAGATTCTCAAGTCCACCTGTTAAACCACAGCCCACCCCTATCTACGGATGATTGGCTCAACGGTAGCAACTTGACAAGTTGGGCTAAGCAGAGCCTTTCTCCTAAGAATTCGAACTTAAAAGCAAAAGGGGGAGGAGGGATTTCTTCTTGGCCTTTTGACTAAGATCAAATGGAGAGATGAGAGAAGAAGAAAAATGTATTTTAAAGATGAAGAAGTGGGAGATTAGAACATGGAAGGGCAGAGAGATTCAAAAGCCCAGTTAGAAGATTTCACTGTGATACAGACTCAGAAGTGGCATGAGATGGTCACCACTGTTCAGTCAGAGGTATAAGAAGAGCACAGGTGCCAGGTCCAGGAAGAGCAGCAGAAGCACACAGGGGCAGAATGCAAGGTGGAGAGAGTCACAATGGCTTTCGAATACTTGTCTCCAGTTTCTTCCCTAGTCCCAGTTAGGCTCTTGCCTTTGGCCTCAATGAGACAAGCTTCTCTTCATTACAGAAATACCCTCTCTTTAACCTAACCAGATTAAATTAGCCTCACCACTTCCAATCAAAGCATCCCAATGTACATGACTGTAAATATCTCCCCAGTTAGACAAGTTTCTTGAGGGCAGGGACACTATTTATCACAGTTGCATCCTAAAATGTGTAAAATACTGCCCAGCAATTGTATGTGCAAAAATAATATGGTTAAAAATGTTGAATCTTAAATCATTCAGCATACACCCAGGAATATCACATGAAGTAGATCTATTGTAAACATTCTAAGATAAATTTAGCAAATATTTGATAATTAGCATGTCATCTTGGCAGTTAATATAGTCTACCTGCTTTTGAATGAGATAGAGACTAAATTTAAAATGATTTCAAAGTTTCTTTCTGGCAGAAAAAAAAAAAAGAAGAAAAAGAATAACGTTTTTCAAAACACTCCTGTCTGGTGTGAAATATTTTTAAAAACCTCAAAATGTTCCTGTTCCTAATAGGTAGATAGCCATTCATTTATTCTGCAAACATATGTCAAGCCCCTATCTCATACTATAACAAGCACCAAAATTGAAAGGAAAAAAAATTAAACAAGAGTTCTCATCTTGAATCATTTACTGTCTAGTAAGAAAGAGAGTTATAAATAATTACACTATTTCATAAAGTTCTAGAGTGGAAGTCTCTACGAAACATAATAGAAAGCAAAACTCTTACATTAACCTGAAGTTAAAAAAAAAAAAAAAAAAAAGAACTACAGATGGAACTGATTGAACTCTCAGTACATGACATTTTAAAGTCATTGTTTGATGCTAGGAAAAGATCCAATTGAAATATGGAAAAATGCAAAAGAATACCCACACCTTCAGTAACATGCCCAAGAAATCCTGCACTTCAACCTCTTATTAAGTGGTTCTCCCATCTCACCCAAATCCGGATGCCCTTAAGGTCACAAATGAATGATACCAATGGAGAGAGTCAACCAGAATTGTAGACTTCTATGCTACAACCAAATATAAAAATGCTTTCCAACAAAAAGCAGACACAACAAAATGCATAAAAGTTAGCTAACTTTAAAATGAATAGCTTTTATTTTTTTGAAATTATTAAGTATATGGTAGTCATATTTTTACAAAATAATGTACATTATTTAGTATATCTAGTGGAAATTTCTTGAATGAGGTCTTGTTTGGTTACAGCTAAATTAATGCAGTTTTTCAACATGAAAAGTTTCCCCATCTCCATTTTAAAGTGTAATTCTTCTACTTATAAGAAAAACGTTAACTGTAAAACAGCCTCTGGCAGGTCCATCAGGAGGCATTCCAGAAGAAGGCATTGTTGTCACAGGAGATGACAGCTCCACGTGTGTTACTGCCCCTGAGGACCTTCCAGTGGGACCAGATGTGGAGGTGGCAGGCAGTGATGTTGAAGATCCTGACTCTGTACAGGCTTAGGCTAAAGTGTGTGTCTGGTCTTAGCTTTTAACAACAAAAAAAAAGTGTAAAAAGTAAAAAAAAACAAAATTAAAGCAGAAAACACAGAATAAGTATATAAAGATATAAAATTATTGTAGAACTAAGAAAAAAAAACTAATGAGAAAGAAAGAGAAGCTCTTCCGAAAGAGATAAGTTTTGAACTGGACACTGGATGTTAAACAGGAGTCAACCATTCCAGCAAATAAAAATAATTTACATTTAGTTGTACTAAGTCGAGCACAAAACAGAGAAGTGGAGAGGTGTTTTGGGTCAGACTGTGAGGGCCCTTATGATAAACGATGCTTAGGAGTTCAAACATCATCTTGCAGGCCTTGGTGCAAAGAAAATAAACCGAGGGTATAAGACTACTACACACCAGTTTAAGTAATTATTTAATACTAGTACTGAGAACTTGCTACATGCCAAGTACTGCATTAGATATTTTATAGATGTAATACTATTAATCTTTGGGGAAAAATAATTCTTGTAGGACTGTAAGAGGTGTTATTTGAAATTATATACATACCTAGCGTATGCTAGCTCGCCCCAAAATGTTAGTTCTTTTTTTCTTGATTTTAGCTTTGGAACCAATCTACTACACAGCCACTCTTTGAGGATGAGGGCTGTGTTTAATTCCTTTTGGAAGTGGAGGAGAATAAGGGGAGAATACTCAAAGTTTTAAAGACTAAGTGATAAATCACATAATCCAATTGCTAGTGAGCAGTGGCAGAGGCACAAGAGAGAGGAATCTTGATCACAACTGGAAAACTTTCATGTCCGACTTGAAGTCCTTTTTCACATCTCTGCAATTATCCTTATAATCCTCTCCAAAAGACACTGCCGTCACAATGACAATAACGAAGTCTGAAAGAAGGATCAGGAGACGAAGACACCAGGGATCACGAGTCCTCGGCAACATTGGCTATGTAGTAAACTCTCTAGAAGTGTCCCCTCACTCACAGGGGGCTGAGAAAATGTACTAGTGTGCAAGGTAAGTGAATATAAGCTACTGTGTAAAGGAAAACAAGGTTGGGAGATTGGAAAGAATGAGTTAAAATAAGCAGAACCCATATTAACAACACAGTGTGTTGCATGAAATGCAAATAGAGAGGAAATGATCATGATTGAGAGGAAATCATTTTTTTCAGGTGCTTCCCAAAACTTCCATCATCTATGTCCTTTAATCCTCTCAACTAATAGACTCTAACCAGTTCAGACTCCATCTTCGGGGATGGCTTAACTAATAAATATTTCTCCATAATGCACGCAGTAGTGTCATTTAGAGGAAAAGACAAGTCAAGATTAAAATAGCATGGCTGATCCATCTTTTCAACCCAACCATCCTCAATCAATACTTGGGGCTTAGGGATGACCACTGGCTGCAGGTGGAAAATGTGTTGTCCTCACAGGGCTGGCATATTGGGCCAGGTGCACCAGAGGAGAAGAGGATTCATCTCCTTTAGAAACATCTAAAATCGGCATTTGCCAGAGGTAGAGCACCAGGCTGCAAGCCCTATTACCCTTTGCAATATTTTAAGAACTGGTGGAAATTGCATTTATAAATATGAAATTGGCAGAGAAAGAGGTGGTTTTTATCCTACTGGCCTAACTTTCAAAAAAATCTAGAAGACCACACTGAGATTTAACAGAAAACTGAGGAACTGTTTCTGAAAAAGGCAAAGCAGCATTCTCTGTTCATCCCTGAAATTGCAAGATCTAGATGGTGGGCCCAGTGCCACCAGTCATTTACCAGGTGTCCTAGGCCAGTCACTTAGCGTCTGTGAATCTCTGTCACCTCTTCTGTAAAATAAAGGTGTTGGGTTAAGAGTTGGATATTGGAATAAGTGACAGAAGTGCACCCTGGCTAAATTAAATCTAAAATAAATTTATGGGAAGAGTTCAGCTTGCTCACAGAATTGAAGGAAAGTCTGAAGAACCAGGCCAGGCAAGGACAGGAACCACAAAATCTCGAGGGACCTCAAGAGCAAGAACTTCTACACAGCCTAACCAGGATGCTCATGCCAGAGCAAATGAGCATCAACTCTTTTTTTTTCTATTACTTTATACAAAGTCTAAAGGGAGAAAGCCCACTGACCTGGTTTTCAACTGCCTGCCTTTTGGCTATGTGAGATCAAAAGCGATAAACAATAAGTCCAAATAAACCTGCAGATGATGGGAGAGAGATCATTCCTCAAAATGAAGTAAGGCCTTTGAAATCAAAAAAAGTTAGAATAGTCTCTGGGCTGCTGAAAATCCACAAGGGTCCACTTCAGTGGACATCAAGATTTTTTACAGAACTAACATCCTGGGATTTCATTTAGATTTTTTTTATATACCATAATAGAATACTGGAGCATGAGTGAGGGTAATTGACAGCAAACGCGAGGGAGGTGTATTCATAAAGGTAAATAAATTGTGGCTCCTCCCAAGAGTGTGATTCAGTAAGTCTTAGGTGGGCCCATAAATGTGTATTTTCAGAATGTTACCAAAAGAATTTCTGATGCCAGGTCAGGTTTGAAAGTCACCATTGTCCTTACAATGCATTTATCAGATTATACACTTATATATGTATATATATGTGTGTGTGTGAGATTGTGTGTGTATATAAATATAAACACATGTATATTTATGTTTTATATTTATATTAATATGTAATACATATGATTATATATTGTTATTTATAACATTATATATTTTATATTTATATGTAATATATTATATATAATTATCTATTATGTTATTTATAATCACAGATTATATATAATATATTTATATATTATTTATACTTTTTTTTTCCTCTGGGAGTACCTTTACATATTATCTAAGGACAGGTGGATGTAGCAACCATCCACCCTAATATCCCAGCTCCCTAACCTTTTTTCTACCGGATACTCTGGGCCTGAAGGACAAGAGAGAGGGGTATTACATGGTATAGTTTAGCCCAAGCAAGAGCAGCAAATACTGCTCCCACTCTCCTTTATTAGAAACACTCAATTTAGCAATCCTCCTCCCTCCTGCTGTACTCACTGCTCCTTCTCCCCACCTCATACGCCATATGCTTTTAATCATGCCCCCACGGTTTCTCTTCCTGCAATGTCCTGGGCAAATTAAACTTGAAAAAACAGAAATCTGAGAACTTGGAGCAAACATGGAAACTCGTGACAATGGTGGAAATCAGCAACCAGGGTACATTCTCTAGACTACAGGCCAAGAGATTGATTTGGCCCTCAGGATAACCAAACCCATACTACACTTCCCATGAGGGGGTTAATTTCACTCCTGGTGACTTTTCTTAAAGATGTTCCCCATGGGCCTCTGAAATTCCATTCTGGAAGCCCCTCTTAGAACCTAACTCAAGATTTGAAGATTTTCTTTTTTAATTTTTTTATTCCTGAGGTTCCAGTTCCAATTAACTATATTTTAGAAGGTCTGTGAGATATGACACTGCCTCCATAATACTGAGTGATGGAATCTTGTGTATTTTTCTAGGGAAAACAAACCATAACTTCATTAGATTTTCACAAAGACTTAAGCACTTCAAAAAATGCAAAATACAGTCCAAATCACTCAGAGAGATCTGCTTCAATTTCTTTCTTCACCACTTCCAAGATAAGAGACTCAAGGCAAATTATTTCTATACCCCAATAAATGGCAATAAAAATATCTAGTTTATGACATTGACTTACGAATTAGATGAATTAAAAATATAATGCGATTGCACAGTACCTGGTACTCCATAAATGTTGAATGTCATTATTAGTAGTAGTATACATTATTGTAATTATTGATTGATAGAGAACCTGAAAGGCAAAGGTGCCCAATATCATCAGCCAATCACAGAATCAGAACATAAAATTTTTTGGTTTTTTTTTTTTTAATTCCAGGAAAATTCCTGAATGGGGACAAATTCCTAAGTGTACTGAATTTATTTCCTCTAACCCAAGAAAGGAAAATCCCATAATATTAGAAGCAGCATGACCAATATCAAACCTGCTCTGGTAAGAATTATTTCAACTAAAACACCAACTAGTGAAATTCACTCATTCACAGATTTTCAAAGACTCCCTGGCCCTCAGGAGTAATTGATCCCAAGCACTGAATTCATTTCATAGAAGGAAAACCGAGGTTTGGATTGGGCAAGCAACTAAAACATAACTAAAGTCAACTGGGAAGTAAGCCAAGAAGCTAGTCTACAGTGGCTGAAAGATTTATCCTGGTTCCTTGTTGCATTATCTGAAATTGTGTCTAAGAGTCAAATTATGCCAACGAATTGGGTTTGAATTTCGGCTACAATATACACATTGTTTATTCAGAATATTTAGCAAGTGCCAATTAGGTGTAAGTCATTGTAAACATCAGAGAATTCAACAGTGAATAGAACAAATCAGGTCTATGACCTTAGAGAACATTCTGGAAAAGACGATATACACTAAACAGAAAATTACAAATTGATCATTTCATTACAGTTGCGCTGTAACAGCTGTGGGTGTCTAAACACACCTGCCTCACACACAGGGTTAGGCTAGTGTGACTATTACATAAGTGAATGGATGCTGGTCATAAGACAGAATGAGCTCTTCATACTCATTAGCTACTGTACCATCACATCAGCTTCTCTGTTCTCTGTCATTTGCCAGTGATCACTTTATGTGTGAATTACTTCAAGTCAAAAAAATTCATTGCACAAAATGAGTTGGGTTTGACTCTAGTTTGGTGGAGGTCACCAGGATTTTTATTTTTTTCATGGGCACCACTAAAACACTTTCATGGTTTAAAGCTCTTTAGTGATCTTCTGCAGGTTTTATTCATTTTTTTCCCCCAGTTCTGAAAAAGCCTGCCATCCTTTGTCAGGTAAAATCATGAGTGACTTAAAATGAAATAGGTTTTTTTTTTCTTTTTTTTAATTTAAACACAGAAGATGTTTCTTTTTCTTCACTATTTAAAGAGATAGGGCATAGAGCAATGTTCTGGGAGGTTCTTTTCTTCCATGCTGACCTAAAAGGCCAGGACTCTGTGAAGTTAAATTGTACCCTTACTGTACCTCTGGCAGCCAGGTTGAAGCCCGGCCATCCATGGTTCTACTCACCTTTAACCACCTGCCAGCATTTCCTTTCTTCTCTATGCCCCACACTGACACAACCTATTCCTCCAACGCTCCTTTTGTGAAATCCTTGCCCTATCCAAGCCCCCAAGTCATCTCCCTATTATGGAAGGATCAAGTTGAACTTCTGCTGACTTTCTAATCCCAGCTCGTCCTTATACTCACTGCGTGGCTTTGGGCTACCTCCTAATTGTTCGAAGCCTATTTTCTACCGGGTAAAAAGGGCAAATGCCTCTGAGGGTGATTGCGGGATTAAATGAAATGCCATAAAATAGCTCCCAAGGCTACATTTAGTAGGTTCAAAAATACCATTTCCCTTCTTTTATTTTCTCTCAGGGTCACCTAGCCAAAGATGGGGGCTTTCTAAGAGTGTTCTGCTGAGCTTTCCATTAAGGGACTTGAGAACTATCAAGGTAAACAACAGGAAAGACAGACAGAAAGGGGCTAAGCCGGTGGACCTGCTACAAAGATGGAAAATCCTTTTATATTTGCTCTATGGAGTGGGATTCTAATATACATTGAAAGTTAACCAACCACAAAGTTAGAAGAGTGTACAAAAGACTTCCTTCATTTCTGTTACCAACTACAAACTCAGAGGGTTCTCAAAACTGCATGCAGGTATAATAATTCCCTGGAAGGATTCAAAGAAAGCACTGAAGGACGTTGAATTCACAGTTACAGTCTGTTACAGCTAAAGCACAAAGATTAAAATCATAGGCAATAGGGCTGAGTCTAAGAGGGTTTCAAACAAGTAGTTTGAAGTTTTCCTCCTCCTGCAAAGTCAGTGTTATTCTCTTGGCATCAATATATGACGTTACTCACAGAATACTACCAACTAAGCCAGACACGGTGTCTCACGCCTATAATCCTAGCACTCTGGAAGGCTGAGGCAAGGGATTACCTGAGCTCAGGAGTTCAAGACCAGCCTGAGCAAAAGTGACACCCCATCTCTACTAAAAATAGAAAAATTAGCTTGGCATTGTGGTGGATGCCTGTAATCCCAGCTACTCGGGAGGCTAAGGCAAGAGGGTCTCTCAAACCCAAGACTTTGGCTCGGCACCTTGGCTCAAGAGGCTAAGGTGTCAGCCACATACACTTGAGCTGACGGTTTCAAATCCAGCCTGGGCCTGACAAACAACAGTGATGGCTGCAACCAAAAAGTAGCCGGGCATTGTGGTGTAGTCCCAGCTACTTGGGAGGCGGAGGCAAGAGAATTGCTTGAGCCAAGGAGTAGGAGGTTGCTGTGAGCTGTGATGTCATGGCACCCTACCCAAGGCAACAGCTTGAGGCTCTGTCTCAAGAAAAAAAAAACAAACCCAAGACTTTGAGGTTGCTGTGAGCTGTATGACACCACAGCACTCTACCCAGGCACAGAGTAAGACTCTGTCTCAAGAAAAAAAAATAAAAACTCTGCATGCTAAGGCTCAAGAAAGCTACTGTCAACCAGAGTAGCTCACTTGAGCCTTAGAGTGCAGAGTTGGTACTGGGGCTCCATCACATAATCACAACTGATCACCCATGTGGCTGACCTCAGTTTCCATCTCCTGTGGAGCTGGACTGATATTGAGAGATCCAAACCCACACCCTAAATCTATTGTTACTACCTGATGTGGCCAGGAAATACCCTGATTACATTGTTAAATTTTTCAGTGTGACACAGGCCCCCAAGCAATGACATGCCATTTCACATGCCTAAAGACTACCTCTCAGAAACCAAGGGCAAAGGTCAGGCCTCTCTTTGAGCAAGGTTAAATTCTTTTACTAGTCAGAAAGCTACTCTCAAACATACCCTATCCACTCTAAATCTCTCAATGTCTGCACCTTAATTTTTTTCTTCCTTCCCTGCACGGAATTGTCTATCTTCTTTCTATTTACCCTTAGTTCAAGGCCCATCATACAACCTCCGTAAGAACCTTTCTTGAACACACTGGCCCATAGTGATCCTTAACTTTTCTTATTTCCACCAGTGCATTTTATTTATATACTTTGTAGCCACTTCGGTTAAACTAACCATTTATTAAGCATACAGTGTTAGAGAAAAAAGAGAGAGAGAGAGATGACCAACACATTAATCCCTGTTTTAAGGGAGCTTAACATCTAGCAGGGCCGGCAGGTTATTTTCATTCACTTTAATAAATGAATATTTACTCTGCACCGGAACCCAAACGAGTTGTTAGAATATATAATTATCTAGAATTACAGATAGAGAAACTTGAAAGACCCAATGAAAGAAGAAGTAAGTGATGGAATCAGATTCTGGGGAGTCTTAGTGTCATAGTAAGGAGGAAAGCATTTATTCTAGAGTGGAGTATTTCCTGAATGGTAAAACATCTACCTTCAACTGATTCTTAAAGTTAGTAGTTATGTATTTATTTCAATGAATCTCCTACCATAACATTACATGACCAGTGTATTTCAATATGAGATTTTAGTTTCTATTGCATAACACTGGGCAAATTACAAAAAGTGAGTCATTTTAGATTATTTAACAACTACTATGGTCACATTGCTATGCAATTGCTGAATCATCTCTAGGCATAAGCATCCCTGCTGCAATAACTAAAATCGGATAATTAGGATTAGAATGGCTGGAGTTTGGAATGACTGCTATGATAAAGAAAATAACATGTTCATATGTGGCTTTAAAGAAAATATGAATAAAAGACCAGGTTAGGGTGAGCCTGAAGACAGGGAGACCAGTGAAGACCCTATTGGAACAGTTCTAGTGACAAATAAGTAAGATAAGAATTAGAGCAGAGGCAAAAGTTTGGAGAGAAGGGAATAGACTTTTAGTAGTCTTCAGGACATGGAGGATAGACCAGAAGTAGGAGTTGATAAGAGGTGAAAATCTAGAATGACTCTCAGGTTTCTAGCTTGTGTGACTCAAAAGATTACAATGGCAACCAGGACAGGAAACATGGAAAGAAAAAACAGGTTTAGGGGAAAATGAATTTGAGTTTGCTTACAAGGTACAATGAATCTTCACTGTGTTAAAATGTATGGGATTAAGTCATTGCTTCATAAGTGTAAATTCTCTCTCTTCCCTTAAAATTTAATCAAAATAGTATATGTGATATACAATTTTATACTAATTTCCTCTTTTTGTCAAAAATAAGAAGTGGCATTCCCTTTTTAATATTTGCCAGAACATGATTAGTCAAAAAGCATCTTCATATTGAAAGACTTGGAGGGTATTAGTTCCAATTAGCTGTGCAATCTAGACCAAGTTGCCTAACTTCTGAGTCTCACTTTCCACATCCCTAAAATGGGACAATATTAATACCTACCATCACATCATAAAGAGCTTCACAATTTTTCATTGGTTTGTGGTTTGAAGGTTGTCTTATGTAGAATAAGAATTTCTTCTTTAATTGATTAAACTCACTTATCCAAATATCAGTAGTGAGAACTTAATCCATGAGGAAACCATGTTTAATAACCAATTGTATAATATTTTTCTTTCAATTTAACTTTCTAAAAGCAAGGCTTCCTGATGGCTGTATCCAGACATCAGAAAGGGAAACATATGTTTTCCTACTTAACCCCATATTTTCTTTGTCCTTGAGAAAAATAAAGCTTCAGACCTTGAATTTACTTGTGTGGTCAAAAGGGCTTTCTATGTTCTTTCTCCCTCAGTCCTGCGTCTCAGGTATCTGAGACTATACCCAAACCTGTTTGTGATTCATATTCCATATTTTAATACCTGAGTAAGCCTCTGGTGTACAAGACGGTCAGGCTCTCCAAGCACAAAATGAAATCCACTCAGGCACAACTTAAACCCCATGTGTTTCCAGCATGGGGAAAATGTCAATAAAAGGCTTCCCAGAGCCTCTGCAAGAAGACAGAAGGAAATAATCAGACTACCAGCAAGAAGAACAAGGTTTCTATTTGCATGCTCCCTCTGCAGGTCACAGACCTCCTTGCTGGACAACACAAGTTATTTCTAGTTGCCAGGTAACTTGTACTGGAGCTCTTCCATTGGCCCTACAGATCTATGGTCTATCCTTCCACACCTGACCTTGGCAGACTATATTAACAAGCTCTCTCATGCTTTGGCTTCCTTTTTGACCCAGCTAATAGGAACCTGAATGAGAGATTAGTGAGAAAGAGATTAGTAAAGTCAAGGTTTTTATTCTTCCACCTTCCTTTCTGGGAAGAGGGGTCCTTGTGACTGAGTATCTCCACCCAAATCACAGTTCTCATCAAGTGTTCCTTTCTAATGCATTCTCTTCTGCCAGCCTTCATGAATCACTCTCTCCTCTTCAGGCCTAGGGGTGGCCACTGTGCTCTCTGCAACCAGCTATTGACCAGTAGTGAGCAATATCTCCTGAAGAAAGACCTCATTCTTCACTCTTCTTTGCTCTACCTAGTTCAACTACCATCACTCAATAGATAACTCCCAAGTTTTTGTTTGTCTCTAATGATCTTTCATTTTTCTGCCAATAAAAAATTTTAAGTATCTGGCTCGGTGCCTGTGGCTCAACGGGCTAAGGCTCTAGCCACGTACACCTGAGCTGGCAGGTTCGAATCCAGCCTGGAACTGCCAAACAATAATGATGGCTGCAACCCAAAAATCGCCGGACGTTGTGGTGGGCGCCTGTAATCCCAGCTACTTGGGAGGCGGAGGCAAGAGACTCACTTGAGCCCAGTAATTGGAGGTTGCTGTGAGTTGTGATGCCACAGCACTCTATCCAGGGTGACAGCTTGAGGCTCTGTCTAAAAAAAAAAAAAAAAAAAAAAATTTTAAGTATCTACAATGTATCAGGTTTTCCATAACACACAGTTTAATACTAATGTCAATAATCATAATGGCTAACATTTCTTTAGTATTTTTACCTGCCAGGGGCTGTTCAAGAGCTTTAGGTATATAACTCATTCAGTCTTCATACAAGACTTTAAATTAAAGCTGATATTTCAATTCAGGCATCTCAACTCTAGACTGTAAGTTCTTTGGCCATTCTGCTCCAGTACCAATGGCCCTGCCAATAAGGGTAGGCCCTAGCTATCTCATGCCAGAAACTGTGGTTTTAATCCATGTCTGAGGTATATTCACCGTGCAACAAATCTGGAGACTAAGACTCCTTTTACAACTGTCTAGAAGCCAAAATATCTGAATTAAGTTTAAACATAAGAGGTTTTTTCTTACATCATTGGTGATAAATATTCCTAATGTAGATCAAACACATTCTCTTCAATTCAGAAAACAATATCTGGATAGAGAAGTTAGACATAAAGACAGAGTGGTGTAAGGCCGAAGCAGGTGGATTGTTTGAGCTCAGGAGTTGGAAATCAGCCTGAGCATGAGTGAGACCCTATCTCTAAAAATAGCCAGGTGTTGTGGAAGGCACCTGTAGTCCCACCTCCTTGGAAGGCTGAGGCAAGAGAATCGCTTAAGCCCAAGAGTTTGAGGTTGCTATGAGCTATGATGCCATGGCACTCTACCGAAGGTAACAAAGTAAGATTACGTCTAAAAAAAAAGGGTATGTGTGTGTGTGATAAGAGTACCACCTCTCCCCACTCTGCAAGCCAATTTTCAAAATATACTCTGTGACTTAGCAATTTAATTCTAGAAATATATTTTAAGGAAATAATCAGATACATATGTAAATATTGGAAATCAGAAATGTTCATCAAAGAGCATCATTTATAATAATGTCTAACTTGAAATAACTGAAATATATAGCAAAAGGTAATTAAATAATTTTTGTATCATGAATGCATGATATTTATATATTTAATATATTAAATACATATTATATAGTGATTAAAAGTGAATATATGTATATATTCATGAGGAAAGTGCTCATAATTTATTTATATTTTAAGGTACTTTAAAAAGAGTACATATAGTATAACCACATATTTTTGTTTAAAGAATTACACATATGTGTAAGATAATTTTAAAAATCTGGAAGCATATATACCATGTGTTCTCTCCAGATTGCAGAGTTGTGGATGGGTGATTTTTATACTCTTTCCCATCCTTAATGCTATTTCTGTCACCTCAATTAACAATTTTGTTTTAATAAAAAGTAATTTGTTTCCTTAATAAAATGCATATATTAATTTTTCCCACCCAATAAAAAGTGGGTATGTTCATATTTATTTACTAGAACATGATGAATTCTAAAAGTCATGGCTCTGTAGAAATCTAACACAAGTCTGTCCATTATAAATTTAAAGCTACTAATGTCATGATATAATTGTTTTCTATTTGAATTGTCAGATTCTAATTTATGGATAACTTTTTCAGTCTTTCCTCTTAATTAAAATTTGATGAAGGAAGGCAGACCATTCCCTGATTGGATGGATGATGAAGGAAACAAACATAAATAAATAATAACCACTGGACTGAAAATCTCTATTCTGCTATTTCCTGGATGGATATATGGTCTCAGAAAAAGTTACTTAATCTTTTCAAACCTCAATTTAGCTTCCCTGTATGTGGGGATAAAAATAGCACATAATTTAAATAAATTTAATGAGACTTTTAAATAAGACATGTGAAAAAGGTCTTTTATAAACTATAAGTATCATATAAATGTTAATCCTGTATGCATAATGGTATTTGTTTGTTATTCTTCAACACGAACTATTTGTGAAGCCGTGAGCAAGTCCCTTAACCTCAAGGATCATCAGGTTCTTCATCCTTAAAACAAGGCGATGAACAGAGCTACTAACCTCTTGAGTTGTTTTCAATTCTGTCATTCAGTTACTTTGTAATTCCACTGGACTGGGTTTTCAAGGGTCATTTCAAGGGCTCTTGAGAGAAATTGAGCTCATGAAGGAAATACAAGGCTGACTTCAGTGTGATGATGGGTGGGATGGCTTTAGACAAATGTTCTGACCCAGCATCCTCTGAATCATTTTCTTTCCATGCAAGAATAAAGATGAAGAGTAAAGAGCTTCTGTAGCAATTGTTTACATGGAAATTGACCCAGAGTTGATTCCCAAGGAAGCTCTTGAGAAAGCCATGCTTTGAGGGTGTGCTTTGTCTCCCTAGAAGGCTGCCTTTACCATCCCAAAAAGTTCTGGCTGACTCTCCAGCACTGCTTATCTTGGAAGGCCCTGTGGTGAAACTCAGTGGTTATGACTCTTTAAATGTATTTATGGTAGCAAAAAAAAAAAAAAAAGAGTGTGTGAACACTGAGCAGAAGAATGCTTCTGACCAGAGAAAGTGTTACTTATAGAAAATAACTTCTAGGGGGAAAGATGCCATTTTTCTCATAGTGAAAGGTTCAAAAATGGTCAGAAAAACAGAATATCAGAGGGGAAAGGTATTTAATGATCAGTTGACTCACCAAATCTTCCATAGGATGGAAACTGAAATGAAGTGGGAAGAAAGGGGAACAATAAGAGAATTGAGTTACTCAGTACCTACTATGATCCACTGTTAAACAGGACCTTAATACTCACTCTCTCTGATACACACACACACACACACACACACACGCATATATATATATGCATATGTAAATAACAGATATATGTTATATATACAAAATATATCAGTACATTTGATACTGAGATACATAAATCAATTTCATTTTACCAGCTCATAAAATAGATATATTTTACTCCCCATTTCTTTAATTAAAAAAGCAGAGATTAAGCTAGATTGAGTGACTTCTCAAGGTCACAAATCTAATTAGAAGAGCTTGGGCCTTTTGTTCTTGACAATCAGAATCAAAAAAAGAAAACTTTTTTTTTCTTTTTCTTTCTTTTTTTTTTCCAGCTTAGAACATCCGGCCCAGGGATGAGTAAGCAGACACTAAGGTACTTTTTTAACTTCCTAAAGATATAACAACTTGGATGCCTCTAAGTATCAGTCAGTTATTCCTTTATAGTCTTGCTTTCTATCCTGGCCACTGGCAAAGTGGCATTATTATCCTATGAGTCATCATGCTAATAAATATATCTAATTTGAAAGTAACCCCTTCCACACTTTCCAGCATGATTTAACCCTCCCCCCTCCTGTAATCCATCTCTTTCCACTCCCAGCAACAGTCCCTGGTGCTAAAAACAAAATGTCACTGAAGCCAGTTGCATGAAATAAAGAGAGGCTGGAAAGATCTTAAAATATTGCAAAACCATGAGTTTGGAAAGAAACTTTTGGAGGTGTTTGTAATGACTTAAAGAGAGAATGTCTTTCATGATAGAAGGGAGGCAGGCAGAAAGGAGTACGTTCCTTGAAGAGACTATCTTCTGAAAATTACTGGTAGGGTCAAGGAGTGATACAGAGGAAGAAAAGAAGCCAGGTAACAAATTCATATTTTTTTCAGTTCTTCTTCCAAGATCCCAAAACAATCTGCACCTTGATTTGTAATTTCATTTATCTCTATGCATTTTGGCTGTTTCTTTTCATAACTGTATCTTCAAGGGCAAAGAGTATTGATTAAAAATATAATACCTAAGGCCTATCCAGGAGGTTGGTGTAGAGAACATTTCACAAATATTTGCTTACTAGAAGAATAAGGTTCATAGAAGAAGGAGTTCAGTGAGGTAATTGAATAATTTTTGTCTATATAGCATTTCTTCCTTTAGGAAAGCATCTCTCTCCAATTCTACAATAACTCTCACTTTGAAAAATTTAAGTGGAAATAACCCTCATCTTCTTTGGCCACAGGGATGAATTTGCTCTGTCCCAGGCCTCTCAAGTCAGGAAAATATATGTGAAACAAGTAAGGTCAAGCAGGGCTCTCCCCCAGCATTCCGCCAGCACACTCAGGGAAGTTGTTCTTTATATTTCTGACTTCATGCATTCTAAAGACCAGGTAATGTAGGAATGCCCTGAGTCTTTTGCTAATGATAAAGAATGAGATCAAGAGCAAGAGTGAGAGAGACACATGAGGGGGTGGAGGGGAGAGAGAAAGAGAGAGGTGGTGATACATTATATGAATATGTAAAAACGAAGCTACGTAAAGGATTACAGTTGAAAGACATTGAGAGCCTAAGTGCCATTCTACAATTACTTGAATCCAGTTTTACATGAATATCTACCTTTATGTCTTTCCAAATACAAAAGCTAATAATTCTCCTACAATTTCAGTGGAGGTTCTCTTACTATCAAAAGAGACCCAGTCAAGACAATAAATTATCTGGCTTCTTACAGTTCCTTTTTCCAAATTTTAGATTCTGTCATCCTGTTTAGAGATAAATGGAAAGGATGAGCTACTGGCTCATAAAAACTCAAATAAAAGTACCAATCAAGGGTTTCACAGTGATCTATGTTCAAGAAACATCCATGTTAATGAGCGTTTTCTAGGTCTACGTGGAGAGTCTCAGTAAAAGCAATGAATGGCACTCTTCCCAAATTTGAAGAGATGGAAACTCTCACCTGCTTTCCTCACTGCAGGACAGTCCCTGAGTACCAGAGAACTTGCTAGGAGTACATTACTGGGCTCCAATATCTACTGTGATGTACGTCACTATAGTTTTGAATAAAGTCATTAATCTTTTTATGTCTCACATTCCTTTTTGCTAACAAGAGGATAATAATAGCTACTTCATGAGTGGTTGTGGGAGATAAATAAAATTATATATGAACATGGAGACCTCATCCAGTGTCAGGCATAATACATCTTTTGTGTATCTCTATCACAGCAATTGAGATACATATATAATAGATATAAATATTAGGTGAATGTCTATTCTGAGCCAGGGTCTATTTTATATGCTAAGATAAAGTAGTGATCAAACCAAGACTGCCACCCTTATTATGCTTACATACTAATGTCGTAGATAGACAAAAGAACAGATATTAAAAAATACATAATGAGATACATAATCTGTAATATAATAGAAGGAAGGGAACTTTGAAAAGTTCATAAAAAATGGTTATGACAAAAAGAAAACCTATGCATGGATTTCGGGGGAGGGGGTTGCACCAAAACAAACTCAGACTGACTTGTTTTCACATGTTTGAACAGGATATAGTTTGAGGCACTAAAAAGCATAAAACATTATTTTGAAAGGACCTCCTATCAGAGCCACATGAATTTTGTGAAAATTGAAGGAAGAACAAACATTCAAGTGATGATGAAGGTTGGGTGGGAGAAGGGTGAAATCAGTAGTACTTTGAGAAAAGTTTTTCAGGACCATGCACCAAAGAAATCAGCAGGTTACAAAGGAATAATTCATCTTAAGAAGGGCTGAGACATTGTTGAAGATGAAGCCTGTAGTGATGGACCACCCACATCAATTTGTGAGGAAAAAAATTCATCCTTGTCCATGCCCTAATTGAAAAGAACCAATGATTAAGAGCAGAAACAATAACGAACAGCACAGACATCTGAATTCATTCAGCTCACACAGTTCTGACTGAAAATTTGATTTAGCAGACTTTCCACTTGATGGATGCCACCACGCTGCGTCCAGATCACAGGCAGACAAGAGCAGAGCTTTCAACGGAAATCTTAAACAATTGGGATCAAGATTCTCAAGTGTTTCTTCAGAAAATTGTAATTGAAACATGCCTTTACCATTATGATCCTGAAGACAAGGTACAATCAAAGCAATGGTGGAAGTGGTCCAGTCAAAACCAAGGGGGATGAGTCAAGAGCAAAGGTTATAGCAACACTTGGTTCATTTTTTTTGGGGGGGATGATTTTTGTTTTTTGTTTTTTGCTTTTTTGTTTTTGATACTCAAGGTATTTTGCTTGTTGACTTTCCAGAGAGCCAAAGAACAATAACATCTGTTTATTATGAGAGTGTTTTGAGAAAGTTACTCAAAGCTTTATCAGAAAAATGCCCAACAAGCTTCAATCCAGTATTCTCCTCCATGACAATGCTCCTACTCTTTCCTTTCTTCAAACAAACAATTTTGCTTGCATTTTGATGGGAAATCATTCGGCATCCATCCTATAGTCTTGATTTAGCTCCTCTGACTTCTTTTTATTTCCTAATTTTAAAAAATTCTGTGATGCACACCTATTTTTCTGCAGCTAATAATATTAAAAAGCCTGCATTGACCTGGTTAAATTCCTAGAACCTGTAATTCTTTAGGGATGAACTAAATCCCTTGTATAATTACCTACAAAAGTACCTTGACCTTGATGCAGCTCGTGTTGAGAATGAAAGTTTACATTTTTAAATTTTTTGTATTTTCATTCCATATTCTATGAATTTTTTGAAGTCCCTTCATATATCAAGGATTAATAAGCGTCATGAAGAAAAACAAAGTAGAGTATAAACAGATGATTATAAGTAGAGCCATCATGGACAGCATCACTAAAGAGGCAATTTAAGTAGAGACCCAAATAAAAAGAAATGATAAGTCATATGACTATTTGGGGAGGATCATTCCAGGCAGAGAAAATAGCCATTGACATATTTGAGGATCAGCAAGGAGATTGTCAAGACTAGAATAACAAAAACAAGGAGTAAAGTAGTAGAACATGGCACAGGTATCTGATTTTAATGTAATTTTCCATTTATTTGTTTACCACATTCAACTGGAAAGTCCTAGAAAGCAGAGACAGAATCTTCTGCATACACATTCTTAATGCCTCCCATAATAATAAAAAAAGAGTAAATGTTAAAATGCTCAGTACATTTTTATAACAAATTATCCATGTAGGATTGAATTATTGGGATCTCTACAAATGATTATCAGATTTGGAACTGAATAATGCAATCTGGTTAGGCCAGATGTAACATGCTTTAAATACTCAAAACCACAGAAGCAATATGGCAGAGATAACAGTGACTCTTGTATTTTAGTGCTATATAGGTCAATGAGATCACCCAGGTGAAAGGCATTGAGGTGCTGCAGACCTACTAGTGGGCACATTTTTGTATGTGACCCCTAATTAATTTAGTGAATTAAATGTGCTTAAGAATGTTGTTTTATGACTTCTGTGAGTGAACAATATGAAAGACAAGAGAAAATATAACAATGAAAGGTCAGGAAATAAGGCAAATCTATTGTTGAAAAACAAAAATGGTAATTGCACAAGTAACTTTTTTGGCACTGACATGATCAGACAAATACTTGCCTGATTCTCTTGTTTCATCTAGATATCACACAAAGATGTTTTCCTATACATGCTGGGAAATGGAGAGTCTTTTATGTAAACAATTTCAGAACCAATTATAACAATTTGCTTCTATTTAGAACAGTGGTTCTCAACCTTCCTAATACCACTGATTTAGAATCTTATCAGAATAGAAAATCCAATTTTAGTTCATTTTGAGTATGTTTTTGCTTTTCTTATCTATGCTACACTTTCACGAATTTATAATGACAACTAAACAAGGCGATGTAGAAGGTCCTCTTTAGCTCAATGTACATATTGTATATCCCTGTAATTTCCTGACTGTATAGGGAAGAAAATCATCATAAAAGGACAAATCTCCTTATGACTATAGGTAAACATTTTTTTCCACTTTAACATCCTTTCTCCTTACATTTAAAATTTTTCCTACATTTTACATTATCTATGTTGGTCACTTCCTAGTGTTTATAAGATATTAAACAGATATCTAAAAATACAATGCAAGTGTGATGCAAGTTAACTACAAATAAAAGTATAAATCTTACAAGAGATTCATGACTCTAAGAATTATGTTAAATTCTCAATGCAGAATTCCTTAAATCTTCCATAAGTCATTGACTCAGAAGAATCTGATAAAATTAGATCAGTGAATTAATACAGAAGCAAAAGACCAGCAAAGATGATGAGACATGCATTCCAACATAAAAGTGGAATACCAAAACTATGAACAATCTTATGGAAAATCAGTACCATTAGAGTGTATTTTTATAAAAGTGACCCTCTTAATCATTATGTTATGAAAATCAAATGTGAAGTAAAGCTTCTACTGTCATACTCTAATACAATTATGCTGGGAAAATATCATAAAATGATATTAATACCCAATATACATTCTAATTCTGAACACTACAATGCTCAGTTTCAACAACTTAACTCTTAATAAATGTAAGATAAAATAAACAGTTTCGAGCTTGACAGTTACAGGAAAGTTATATCATCTACTTTCTGATTCGTTTAGAAATCATTTCCAAAGTAACAAAAATAACATGAAGGAAGAACAGAAAAGTCTTCTTAACTAAACCATAGCTATTAAGAAATGCAAACCATTATATGTAATACAAGGGAGAAAGATGTGTTAAAAATTATGCTAGGCTATGAAAAGACAAGAAGTAATGATATCCATAGTTTTAGATCTCAGACCACTCAGCATAAGCTATCTCTCCAAAATACTAGATCATTAAACCTGAAATGTCAGATTTCTAATTAAAAGTTGAGTTTATCTTATCTGAAACAAAAAGCACTACAAATAATCAAAGAATGTGCTTGAGCAGCACTGTTTGTGTGACTTGTGGTCTAGCATTGTCTTGCAAGAGGTTTGGCCTGTCTCTATTGAGCAATCTCTACTGCTAAATCACCAGCAGCCTCATCATGTCATTCGGTTGGTTCTCATGGACAGCCACTGTGATCACCTGATCATGTTTCAGGAAGCTGAGGTATATAACATCAGCACTGGGCCACCAAACAGATGCCATTAGCTTTTTTGACCAATGTTTGATTTGGAACTGTGTTTCCACATTTCCACTTCTTTATCCAACTGTTGGGCTGAACACTTGTGATTGTCAAAAAGACTTGCTCCCTTTTTCATCACACTTAACAATACAGTATAGACATGATTCCCTTCTCTGTTGGGACAGCAAAGAAAGTCAAGCTTCAACACTATTTCTTTCCTGATGCTCATTGAACTCACATGGAACCCATCTATCCAAGTTACCTTGCTGATTGATTTCAAAGGGTCCAATGATGTTGGAAAAGTAATGTCAAACCTTGGTACTAATTCACAAGTAGGTGGAGACAGATTCGTTTCCATAACTTTCAGCTCATTATTGTCCACTTTGGCCTCAGGTCAACCATATGGCTCTTTTTCTTTTTTTTTTTTTTAAATACATGTATTTTATTATTCTTCATTACATTATTCCCCCCCCCCACCCGTCCGTGATAAGACAGAATTGATTTACAGAAAAGAATACAGAAAACACCAAAGCTCCTGGTAGTGGGAGAGATTT
>CAUYRH010145076.1:0-27625 GCA_963574655.1 Perodicticus potto
AGCACCCTGTGAACTGGGCTGCACTTACCTCCCCCCTTAAATTCAGCTACCTCTGGACGGCAGGGAGGCATCCCCCTTTCTTCCTTTGGATGCCATGCCATTCTCTCGCTCCTTTTCTCTCCCCCATCTTCCCCTCTCTCATTCCCTGCTCTCTCATCTCTTCCCCACACCTTCTCTAAGAGAAAACAAACTTGTGCTTTTATATCCTAATGTTGGCCTAGAGAAATTCTCTTCTCCTCCGTCGAGCAGTACTTACTGAACTCAGCTTTTTCCAAATCTATCAACCCCCTTATCCCAGTAGTAGGACTCTTCTCAGTTCCAATTATGATTTATAAAAAAACATTTTTTTAAACAAGTGAACAGTTTATTAAGAATTAAACACAGGTATGATATGATACAGTACAAGCAAGACACTCAAGATAGGTATAATAGTACTATTCACACAAAAACTTAAATTTTACCTCAAAAAAAATCTAAAAAGACAAAAGAGAAAGCAATTTCACTGTTATAAAATAAAACATTTTTGCAACAAGAAAGCCCATTCAACATGGCCTCATTCTTTCAGAGCTGGTTGTAATTTGAACTAATTGTTTTAATTAAGATTAGCCTCAGCCGAGTTCTGCAGGGTGGAACCCAGCTGGTCCACAATGTGTACTAGGAGGCTGGGACCTGGTAGGAGGCCCCAGCAGGCAGTCTCCATTCCACCTTCACTTGTGTGGGGTCGGGGAAGACGTTTAGCCCACTCTGACAGAGCCACAACCTTAAAACCTGGCTTGCCTGCAGGGGGTGGTCTGTGTGGTCACCACAAGCCACCCCTCAGAGAACGTGTGTGCAAGTGTTGGAGTGGGGACCACTGGGAACTGTTTGCAGAGAGAGAGGCAGCAGCTGTACTTGACGACCACGGGAAGGTCATGTGATGATCACACGAAGGGCTCATGATACCACGGAAAAGTTACATGGCAATCTTGTGATGGTCTGGTGAAGGCCATGTGTGGGTCACATGACAATCACGTGAAGGCCATGTGACAATCACATGACAACCACTCACTCCTCGGCTGGGTGATGGCAGCTGCGATGATCATGTGGAGGCCACATGGCTATCTTGTGATTGATGACCAGGTGAAAGGTACATGTGGAGGACTGGTGGTGGCCACATGTGGGTCATACGGTGATCAACATGAGGACCACACAGGATCACGTGGAGGCCATGTGATGATCACATTTAAGTCAGGTAATGAGCGTTTGTAGGTCCCGTGCAGAAGTCTCCAGCTCCCCAGGGTGAGGAAGACATGAGAGGTCATCAGGGCATCCCCTCAAGAGGAGAAGCCCCTGGGAGTTGGAGACCTGGGCTTCGGGAGCAAAGGGACCCTCATCCATTCTCTTGAGGCTCCTTCTCCTACAGGGCTGGGCAGGCAGGCATTTCCAGGGATGGGGGAGGAAAGAGGGACCCGAAGGAAGTGAGCCCAGGCATTGGCTCTGCAGCCATCAGCCCTGGTCCTGAGGGTTCCTTTCTCCCTCCCTTCATCCTCCCTCAGCATGGGTTGTCCTGTAAAACTTGGGAATTAGAGTCTGGCTCTCAGGATTCTCATGAATTGGGTGATCACTCAGGGCAGCTCCCTACTGGCCCCTGGGTCAGCCCTGAACTTCTATGGCCACTTCAGGGTGGGGCACTTGCCAGAAGCTGGGATTTCTCACCTTCTTCTCCCTCCCTCTGCTGTGTGGCCTTAGGGAGGGGCCCCTACCCCTGCCCAGCCTCCTCAATTTAGCACCCCTTTGTCCTCCACAAGGACTCCTTCCTTGGGTCTGACCTGAGTAGAGAAACTAGCCATGAAGGGCAGCCAGGGAGGCCTCTCCTGACCTCCAGAGTCTCCTACTCTAGTCACAGGGGAAAGAGGCCTGCTGTAGACGCATTCCTTCCTGGTAAAGCCAACTGGCAAAGAACAGATGGCAGAGGCAGGGCAGGTGCAGGGCCAGGGACAGACAGCATCCTGGGCTGGGGAGTCGGAGTTGCCCCCCCCCTTCAGACTCACTCCCTCTCCCTCTGCCCCATCTGTGCTGCCTCCCACAGGAGAGGCCTCACCCTGCAGGCAGTGGGGAGAGGGGAGAACACAGCCTTATGAGCACACATTCACACCTCAGTGAAAATCTGTCCCTCTCTCAAGGAAGACATGGAGAGAGGGAAGGTTAGGACCCCCACACCCAGTGCCCAGCATGACCACACTGCCTGGCCAGGTGGATGTGTCCACTCTTTGCCTCTGTTCTGCCCAGCAGACACACCCATGTGCATCTCACTCTTTGCAGACCCCCAAGTGGGCCCCCAGGTACAGGCCCTGCCAGCCCAGGTAGGCCTCTAAGCAAGTGGAAACAGCAGATCTTCAAAAGTCAAAAATTAGTACTCATCTTTCCTGAGGCCCCAGGGCATGGAAGCCCACACCACCCCCAGCTGGGCACAGAAGCCCCACCTGCTGCTCTGCCCATGAGCTGTCTTCCATCCACTCTGTTTAAGTGACTGTATTGTAAAGAGAGCTATTCCCACTATTAGTAGAAAAGTGCTATAGCTCACCCTAAATAAACAACACCTAGAAACACAATTATAACCAACAGGCTTACAACCCCTCCCCACTCCTTGTCACAACAAGGGCATTCTTGAATATCTGAGACAAGTGTCTGAGGAGGGAGATGAGCCAGCACCCATAGGCCCCCTCTGCCCCCCAAGGTGTCAGGCCTGCCTGCTCCTCCCAGTGTGTCGGTCTCCCTCCCGTGGCAAGCACAGCCACGCCCACATCCCTGCATCACTGAGTGGGTCCCAGCTCTCACACCCCGTCCTAGTGAGGTCTGTACTGGTCAGGCAAGAAAGGTTGATTTTGCTCTGCTCAGCTCCAGGGGCCCTTCCCACTTCCAGAACCAATCCTAACACCCAGTATGGGTACCACCCCCACCAGGCTGGGTCCCACTTAGACAAGGAGGTGGGCTTCCTTGGGGTGTCCTGGGGCAACAGACCCTGGCAAAGGTTCCCATTTCTTCCCAGCAATTTGATTTAGGGGTGGAGGAGCACCTCCAAAGAGCAGATGGCAAACTGAGAAAGACCCTTCAAGGCCCCCCTCCTGCTGGAGTCACTGGGGGAGGTAGGCGGTGCAGAGGACAGAAGCCGGGAGAGCAGAGTCAGCAGCACAGGGACCTGTGGAAGAAAGGTTCCCACAGGGGAGCAGGGCAGGTGAGGAGCCCTGCAAGGACCAGACCCGAGGGCGAGTGGGAGAGGAAGGGCTGGAAGAGGCATCCTGAAGGGGGAATGCGGCCAGGGGCCACTCCAACCTCTCCCATGACCACACCCTCCCAGGCCCAGTCTGGCCCCTGAACTCCACCGAGGATAGTCTTGCTGCTCCCACCCTAAGCAGGCCTGTTCTCAGGATCCTTCATCTTCAAGAATCTGGGCCAGCTCAGCCCCTACAAGGACCACTGTGGGGGACCATCTTGTGGGGTCCTGGGCTTGGAGCCTCTGAGAACTGAGGGAGGAGGAAGGGCTGCATGGGGGTCAGACTCACCCTGCTCCCCCTGAGGTTGTAAACAGGAGTAGCAGAGAGCCCCCACCCTGGCAGACTCAGGGACAAAGGGCCCCTGGCTCTGGGGACAAACTGGCCTCCTGTTGGTGCTCTCCCTGACCTTAACTGGGGCAGGAGTCCCATGAAGGGAGACCCCCAGGACTCCAGGGATTCTTCCAGTTCTGCAGGGGCCTGGTCTGGGCTGCTCTGAGCCCCCAGGTTCAAAGAGAAGTGGCTCCAAAGGATGTCCAGGCCATGGGGGCCCTGCATGCCTAGAGTGGGCCCCACAGTGACAAGAGGGCTCTGGTGGATCAGACCTGGAAGCAGGGCTCAGCAGAGCCTTCTCCAAGTCCTTCCCAGGGCAGCACTGAGGACAGGCCTCCTACCCCTGGCTTCCCAGGGTAATTTGCTGATGCCAATATCCCTAGGAGGACCAGTAAGGGCCAGTGTCAGTCTACCCACCCTCTGGACTCGAAGGCTGGGCCTGGATGCAAAGGGAAGGGCTGCTCAAAGCCAAGACTTGGCCCTTAGAAGGGAGGCTTCAGCCCTAGGGCAGGGGCTGAGAGGCCACTGGGCGGGAGGGCACTGGCCAGGCTCTGTTTTCCCAGCCATGGTGGGTGGCCAGGGAGCCACCTGGAACCTCAAGGAGGACTGCCAGCAATGCCCTGGACTGGTCAGGATACTCTTCAGTCTGAAAATTTGGTCCCTGGGGAACAAAAGGCCTATTCCCGCCATGGGCCAGGCATCCAGCCTCCCCTCACTCCATACCCCACCCTGGGCAGCCCCTGAGAGACAGCTGCTCCGGCCTCCAGCCCTCCTGGAGGCCAGGCCCAGTGATTACCTGTCTTCCCTCGATGACTGATAACTGCTTTGCTCTGGGTCTGCAGCCCAGCTGGAAAGGGACCCCCAACAAGGATGAGTTCCACCTCCTGGACTATCCCAGGTTCCTCAGTTCCTTCCTGCTAGAGCCAAGGAGGAGGGAGGGAGGCAGGGAGCAGAGGCAAAGGGGCCTGGCTCATTTCCATGCTGAGGGCCCCAGGCCCTGCTCGGCCCCTACCCCATTGTGCACCAGGACAGGCTCACAATTGTGGCTTTTGTGGTCGCTGGCTCCCACCCTCAACACTCAGGCTGGTGGGGGTCCCCTTACCCACCACAAAGGGCAAGGAGAAGCCAGACCAGGAGGGGAGGATCTCCTGCTCCCCACGGGGCAGGGACCCTAGGACTGGCCCCATCCACACCCAAGCCCAGGGAACAGATGGGAAAGGGGCACCTCCAGGTGGAGACCCCACACTCTGTGCTTGTGAGTAGGTGCAATGGCCATGTCACAGGGTGAGAAGCTGGACAGAGTGTCCCTGGGGGTGGAAGACGGCCCCAGCCTGGGTGGGATGAGGCTGCAGAGGGTCCTCCCCTCAAGCCTCAAGCCTCAGCCCCTCCCAGGCTTCTGTCTTCTGTGGAACAGGCCACCCACTGGGGCAATGTTTAGGGTCAATGGTGCCGGCTGGGAGGGAGGCTGGGCCTTTCCCAGCCTTTCTGAAGAGCCAGACTGAGGTGTCATCCCTGGGTGGGGGATTCTGAGCTCCCTCGACCACTAGAGCTGGAACCAGGGAGCCTGGGACCCTCTGGAGGCCACCAGGGCTGGGAGTAGGGGTGGCCCTCCTGCCTGGCCTTCCCTGCCCACAGCTGTCCTGCCGCCCCTGCATCTGGTCTCCACTCCCCTCCCTAAGCCCGGCATGCAGCAGGGGCCGGCACAGCTGGAGACTCTCACCCTATTTCTGCCCCCTCCCCCCCCACTCGCCCTCACTGGAAGGTGGGCTCCAGGGGCAGGAGGCGGGAGCCAGCGGTTCCCAGATGTGAGCTGTGACCCCTCCCTTTTCTGGAGGAATGACAGGCGTCCCGCGGAGGAGGGGGAGGAGTGGTGTGACGAGGAAAAGCAGAGGAAAGGGAGGGGGCTCTCCACGGGTTTCTGTTGATTTGTTTAATCCCACGCTATTCGGAGGCCTTCACGGATGGCAGACCGGCGGGAAGGGGGAGGGGGTCTCGGCCGCGCCCCCATTCTTCCTCCGCGCCCCCGCCCTCACCGAAGCCACCTGACCCGTCTCGAAGTTGCTGGGCCGCTGAGCACTGGGCCTTTGTGCACACGGAAGAGGCCGCCGGGACCCGGAGCCAGAGCCGGGCGGGCCGCGCCCCACCCCCATCTCCAACCCCTTTCCCCTCCCCCACCGTCCCTGGCCAATAAATAAATCCACAAACACAAATTCTGAGTGTGCTCGGGCGAGGCGGCAGCGTGGGCATCGGAGAGACATGGAGAGGCGAGGCTGGGTTCCGAGGAGCGGACGGGAGCGCCCAGGCCCGGAGGCGGTAAGGGAAAGGGTGCGACCACCAGCCTCCCTCCCCGAGTCCTGGCCTGGCAGAGACTCCTGCCTAAGGTAAGGGGGGAGAAAGGGACTCTGCGCCAAGGAGGCAGCAGGTCTGTGAGGGGTGGCGCCCCTTCCTGGCACTGGGTGGAACGGGCCCCGTACTGAAAGGGGCCCAGGGCGATTTCAGGGTCTGTAACCCGCGGCGCCGAGGCAGGTGCTAAGGAGTCCTCTCCTCAGCATGCAAACTAGCTCCAGGGCTGGAAGCCGGCTTCGTCCCAGACTCGTCCAGGAGGCCGTGGTGCGGGAGGGAAGGGGCGGGGGTTGGGAAGGGGACGCGGTGAAGAGGGAAAGCGGTGAAAAGTCCGGAGGCGAGGCCCGGGTTCCGGGTTTCAACACCATGGACAGCGGACCCCGCCGTGGCGGAGCCGGGACCACCCGGAGAACCCGCCTCAGCCTCCTTGGGTGAGTTCTGCTCCAGGCGCCTGAGGCCGAGGGCCACGGTCTCCAGCGCAGCCCAGCGTCCCCGAGTCCCCCGCCCCCAACCCCTGCAACGTCGGCTGCGCCGGCGGTGGCTGCGGCGCCTGCGGGCTGGGGGCGGCTTCCAGGGCTCAGGGCTGGGAATACGCGAAGCCTCCCCTTGCGAGGTAGAGGACCTCGGCTTGTGCATCCCGTGAGACGGAAGAGAGTCCCTGACACCCGCGAAGGGCCAGGAACTGCAGCTGCAGAGGGTCCGAGTGAAGCTGCCCCAGAGGACAAGGGCATCCTGACTGATTGGGATCTCCGCGGAGGTGGTGGGTGGCAGAGGCAGACAGACTTTCTACCCATCTTCCCAGCGGGCAGCCGCTCCGCCAAATATGGAAGCAGGACTTGTGCCCAGGGCGGGAGGGTCGGCCAGGCTCTACTCCCAGGGCAGATGGCGCAGAAGCTGGTTGGGCTTTGGAGGAAGGAAGGGGACTGAGGCCTGCTGGCTGCGCTTGGGCCTGTGGCTCCTTCGCAGTCTGCAATGGGGACAAAGGCAGCTGGGGAGGCCCAGGGGATCCGGCTGGGGGATGCGGCAGATCCTGGCCGGGAAGGGATCTGCCTGACAGACCCAGGGAGCCCGCATTGACTGCAGTCTAGTGCAGAGTGTCGCCTGCGCTTCCGTGGTCCCTACAGGAAAGAGCTGCCCACCCTAGTCAGAAAGAGGACCAGCCTCTGATTGTGGGTGGGTGGAGGAATCACGACCTCTAATTCCCTCCTCCACATCTGAGCCCAGCAGGGCCCTCGGCGGGGGCGGGCAGACCTTCTGAGAGGGCTGGAGGGGCCACTTGGCGCCCACCGTGTGTGTGAGCTGTCTGGCAGAGCTTGGCGGGATGCAGGAGGTGCGAACCTGTCGCCAAGGCCGGGTGCGGATGCACGTCTCCAGGTGCCCTGGGCTGTGTGTAGGCAAGGCCCTCGCGTGGCGGGGTGTGGTTGCGGCCGGTGGGCTGCACACGTGGGTGCAGCAGGGCCGTGAGAAGGGTTCAGTGTGTGAGAGAGGGAGGCGTTTCCGTGGGCATACGTGTGGCCGCGTGCGTCGAGCACGGTCCAGGGCGCTTGAGGGCTGCGTCCGTGTGAGCGGAAGAGCGCGCGGGGCGGGACATGGTGCGAGTGCGCGGGAGGCGACGGGTGCGCAGTGCGTGTGTGCGCGTGTGCGCGACGCGCGTGCCCCGCAGTTCTCAAGGACACCTCGGGGAGGCGGCGGCCGAGCCGGTGTCCGGGTGACGTCACCGCGCGCCCCAGTGATAATCGCCCGGTGCTGGAGCCGAGCGCGGATACGCGCGGAGGCGGTGGCGGCGGTGGCGAGCGCGAGGACAGTCGCTTCGGGACCGGACGTGGCAGGCAGGAGCTGGGCTCTTGCAGCTTGGAGCCCGCAGACGCACAGCTCCCAGCCAGCCCGCGGTGCGCGGGGACTTGCCAGGTTCCCCTTCGCGTGGTTCCCGCGCCCTCCTCCGCCCGGGCAGCTGCATGCGGGGCCTGCGGCAGCCGAAGAGCAGGCGGGAAAAGGCGGCGCTAGGAGCGGAGGCGGCGACGGCAGAGGAGCAGCGGGCGGCAGCGGCGGCTCCCTCCGGGACGGGTAACTGCGCCTGGGGCCCGGCCCGGGCAAGCCCGGCAAGCGGCCTGTCGCGGTCTCCAGTCTCTCCACCAACAGCAGCTCAAGCGCCTTGCTCTCTAGCCCGCGGCGCGCGGGGAGGGCGAACTGGCTGGGTTGTGAAAAGAGACTAGTTTCCATCTCCGAGCATCGAGATTCTTTATTTTAACTGCAATCGGTGCGCGCTCCTGGGTCGGAACTGGGAGGGGGACGGCGGGGGAAGGGCAGCTGCGAAGAAGCTCGCGCAGCCCAGTCGGAGCGGGTTCTGCACCCCTCGGAGCCCCGCGGGAGGTGGCCGGGCGCGCACGCGCTCGCTCACCCCCACCCCGGCTCCCGCGCCTCCCGGCCGCGGTTCTGCGGGGCTCCAGCGCCGGGTTCGCCCCGAGAGACTTACTTGGCGGCCCCCTCTCTGCTGCGGAAGGGGGAGAAGCGAGGGCTCCTCAGAGTCAGAGGCGGACTAGGCCCGCACAGTCGGCTTAGCTTGGGGCCGCCCCCGCCCGCCTCGCTGAGAAGAGGCCGGAGCATTCGCGCACCTTCAGCAAGGACCCCAAGCGAGCCGGAGCCGGAGCCGGACTCGGTCCGGCCGATCACTGCCCGCCGAAGCCCTGAGGGCCCCTCTGCGTGTTCACAGCGGACCTTGATTTAATGTCTATACAATTAAGGCACGCGGTGAATGCCAAGAGAGGCGCCTCCGCCGCTCCTTTCTCATGGAAATGGCCCGCGAGAACGGTCGGCATGCGCCCCTCCCGCGGGAGGAAGGCGAGCCCGGCCCCCGGCGGCCATTCGCGCCGCGGACAAATCCGGCGAACAATGCGCCCGCCCAGAGGGCGGCCCAGCTGCCTGGCTGGGGATCTGGCCGCGGGACACAAAGGGGCCCGCAAGCCTCGGCGTCGCGGGGCAAGTGGGGAACCCGAAGGGGAGCCTGCGCCCCAGTGGGGCTGCAGCCACCTACCCGCGGCCACGTGAGTTCGCAGCGCGCAGCACCAAGGAGCCCGCAGAGGGCGTCGGGGGCCGGGAGACAAAGGGAGGGCCCGCGGGGGGCGGCGGGAGGGCCGGGCGCGGGCGGAGGCCGCGGCGGTGCGGTCCCCCGCTGGCGGGCCGGGGCGCTGTCCGCGGTGCTGGCGGCGGGGAGGCCCCGCGGGACGGCAGCGCTGAGGCCCGCGCGACCAAGGGTTTCCTTAGTGCCACTCGCCCCCACAGTGGGCGCCCTGGACAGTTGCCTCAGCATCGAGGGAGGGGCGGGGCAAGACCTGAGGTCACTGCAAAGTCTGTTGGTCCTCAGGCCTCTCTGCGGCGGGGCGGGGGCGGGGCTCGAAGAGCTCCTGGAGCGGTCCCCACACCTCGAGGGCCGGGCTAGACTGGGAGGACAGTCTGCCTGTGTGTCCAGGGTCCAGACCGGAGCGGGTGGGTGCGCTGGACCGCATCCCGCCCCCAACCCTCGCTCTGGGCTATGCGGGACGCGAGGCACGTGAGACCCGCAGCCCGAGAGAGAATGACAAGCCCCTCCCCCCCACCATCTGCAGCGCACTGACACCCACTCAGGATTGCTGCAGGGATTTTTTTACGTCCTCGACAGCTAGCGCCACCTGCTGGCCCTGGGCTCTGCATCTGCGTCCTCACCCGCCCCCCAGGCCCTGGAGCGGCTGTGCTGCCCCACTAGCGTGGGGTGAATGTCAGTGGAAAAGGACACTGCTGCCTTTCCCCTTGGGCAGTACCTGACCTGGCTTTGCAGTCTTTCCTCACCTGGGGTGAGGAGAGACCTTCCCACCAGGTTCCAAGCCTGTGCAGGGGCCTTGGTCGCTCCCCAGTTCTCCCTGCCTTAGGTCCCAGGCAGGGAGCAGCAGAAAGCCAGGACAAAAGGGACCACTTGGGTATCAGGCAGTGGCATCTCCACTCCAGGCCCCCAGCACAACTGAGGCCAGCAAAGGGACGCTGCAAGAACCCTGCCTCTCAGCTCAGCCCTCCAGCCAGCCCCCCCTGCCTGAGACAGGGCTGCAGATGCAAGCACCCTCACCCAGATCAGAGCTCTGCAGAGTCTAGGACAATTTCCTGCCCCCTGGAGGACAGGAAAGTGGCCAGGCAGCTCCAGCAAGCCCTAGTCTGACCACAGCGCTGACCTTGGGCTTAGCGTCACCTTCTTTCTACCTACTTCTGCAAGTGGGGAGGGACTGCACCAGGCACCTCTAGTGCCAGAGAAGTGGACAATACTGAAGAGCTTAGAGGTATGGCCTGGGCCTGAACTTTGTCTCGGGGCTGCTCGGAACCTCCTTTGACCTTTTCAGCCTGGACAGGGAAGGTGGCCACTGCTCCCCACTCCCCTGCAGCCAGGGATGTTCTTACACCATCCTTCTCCCTGGAGACTTGGTTCCTGGCCAAAATGGACCTGCCGTTAGCTCATAGGGACACTCCGAGTTGAGGGATGGGGGGCCCACAGGCAAATTGCCCTACACCTGGCCAATCTCTGGTGGGGTCTCCTCCTGGTGCTGTCCCCCGTGGAGGCCTGTGGTTCCTGGGACCCAAGCTGAGGAGGGCAGAGGGCCCCAGGCTGGGTCTTGGAGCTGTGTAGTGAGTGTGGGAGTGCTCAATGGGAGCCTCATTCTCAGGGAGGGCAGAGCCCAAGCGTGCAGCCTCCCTGGTGGGCCATGCCATCGCAGGGCTGCTGCCGTGCAGGGACGGCCCCATGTGCACAGGGCCCAGATGACCTGTGGCACGAGCCAGTCTCCTTGCTGAGAGGCCCTTGGGCCAGGAACACCACCACTGCACTCTACACCCAACATGAGCAGCCCTGCATGCCCAGTTCAGACCCCCTCCCTCCTGCTCACCCTCACAGCCACGTGCTCACACAGAAACCACCTGACTCCATCAGGCAGAGCTGGGCTATACTTTAATGTTGGTGGAGAGCAAGTAGGGCTGGGCTGGGGGCCCTGCCCGGGCCAAGGACATTCTTGCTTTCAGTAAAACCTAACAAAGCTGCCAAGGCTTGTGTCACTGGGCCCACAGCCTCCAAAATTACCACAGGAACCCCTGTGGAACCCCCACTCCCAACCTGACATGGCCAGCAGAGGAAGGAGGAGCTGTAGGGACCAGATCTCCATGTCAGCCCCTAGCTGTGCCCTAACCTCACCTCCAGACAGGGCTTCTCAGCTTAACCATATCCAGGAGCCTCTGCCCTCTATCCCCAAGGCCAGACTCTGGTGGCCTATGGCCAGGGCAGAGATTAGGAGCTGGGCTCTCTCCTTTCTTCTCCTGGCTGTCTCCTAGCTGTGCCCTTAGGTGACCTGGGTCTGGGTGACCCCAGAGACCTTGGGCCCTCATACCCAGATTCATCCCTGGATTGGGATGTCAGGAGCTCTGTGATCTCAGCAAGCTAGGTAGGGCACGGGATAATAATGCTTGGGAAGAAATTAAAAATTAAAAAGTGGATTTGGGCTGGGCAAAGTGGTTCATGCCTGTAAAGCTAGCACTATGGGAGGATGGCTTGCAACCAGACATTCAAGACCACCCTGAGCAAGAGCGAGACCTCATCTCTACAAAAAATTAAAAAACTAGCTGGGCTTGGTAGGATACACTTGTAGTCACAGCTACTTGGGAGACTGAGGCAGGAGGATCACTTGAGCACAGGAGTTTGAGGTTGCAGTGAGCTGTGATGACACCATGGCATACCAGCCTGGGTGACAGACCAATATCCTGTCTCAAGAAAAAAAGGAATATGATAAAGTATTACTCCCTCCAACTTGTTAGAGTGATGAGAGAAATGATGGGGGGCCCTCACTCCGGGGTGGAGAGTGAGGAGCGGTGAACTCCTGCTGCCTCTCACACACCCATATATATGCACACACCTGAAGCCTCAGCCCCTGCAGTCCCAGGGCTTCCTCAAAGAGTGGGGCTGTGAGAATCCAGAGGCAGGATCCTCCCCAGTGTTGCTCACCCCCAACCTCCACCCCAGACTCTGGCCTGGCCCAACAAGAGGGTGCTGAACACGGACCCAGCTGGACACAAGCCCAGGCTCCACCCACCTTGCTCAGCATCAAGTTCCTTCCAGTCAGTGGGGAGAATAAAACCAGTGTCTCCCAGGGCTGCCTGGGTAACTGATGAGCCAGGGATTGGACCAAAGCAAGGAGGTAGGGAAAGTCTTCCCCTGGGAAGGCTAAAGGGAGGACCCCAGCCCACGACTGGGACATGTCTCAGGGGCAGCATGGAGAGGACCCACCTGCATAGCCAGGTGCCTCCCCTTTCCACCTGCATGCTTACAGGTGCCTGGTCCTTTGCACAGACCATCCTGGCTCATTTTCTGATGCATCAGTCCAGATGTTGTAACAGCCGCAGAGAGGGCCAACACCTGCCCTTTTCAGATCTATGCACCCCTCGCCAACTGGGTGGGCCTGATCACCACCTGGAAAGCTACACAGGGAGACAGGAGCAGAAAAGACTCCAGGGCTGGCAAACATAGAGGCAGAATGGTTCAGAAGGGACCCCTCCCCCAACAAGCCATTTCCACAGACACTCTGATGGGGTGGAGGCCAGCTGGAAGCTAAAGGCTGCTCAGTGCTCTGCCCGGAGCCATGGCAGTCAGCATTCCAGTAAGGTCCCAGGGCACTCTCCCACCCAAGTTCAGAACACGAGCTCTAGAGGGCACCAGGGCTATTCTGGGGCCTGACCACTCTGAACTCTCCTAAGAACCCCAATCCAGACAAAGACCCTTGAGCGAAGAGCAGCCCTGTGAGCAGAGTCTAGGCCTCAGATAATGAATGGCCAACAAGACGAGGCTCCGAGGGCTCCTGTGCACGCTACACACAGGGTCAACATTCCACAGTTGGCACATCTCTGCAGACAGGATGGGGATGTCTACAAGGCACACAGACCAAGTTCAGGTAAAGTCTCAAAGGACAAGGCAGCACACAACCATCTGTTCAGGGGTACGTGCAGTGCTCCCCAACACATGCTTAGGTGTGCACGGCAAGGCCCTCCTGCCTTGGAGCTGCTGCAGGGTCCTGTGCTGGGCAAAGATGGGGGGCGGGGCCAAGGCGGAAGCAGGCCCCAGAGAGACCCCAACTATTGCACAAAACAAAATCAAGGCTGCCACTTGCCCTACACACCTCAAAGAGGAGGAGCAACACACAGGGGTCTTGCACAGCTGGATGGTTTTTATTCATTTATTAATTCATTCAACAAATATTTCTGAGCCACTCCTAGGGACCAGGCCACAAGTGCTGAGAGGTCTGGGCAAGCCTGCAGGGGAAAGGACCTCAGTAAACAGGGTAACATAGGCTCCTGAGCCCCCTTGGATTCCAGCTGGAACTGAGTCTGGAACAGAGCAGACTGGCCACAGTAGGAGGAAGGCCACAAGTTTGGTTTCAGACTCCTGGAGTCGAGTCCTCACCCTCTGTGCTTCAGTGTACTCACCTGTGCCTGGAAGATTAGACATGTTAAGCATGTAAAAGAGCAGTTAACATCACCACCACCATCTCCATCATCATGACCTCCATCACCATCTCACCATCACCACAACCACCATCATCACCTCCTTCAACACCAGCACCATCATCTCCATCACCACCTTCATCAGCAGTACTACCACCATCATCACCATCACCACATCAGCAGCAGGAACACCATTATTATCATCGACCTCACAGTATGGGGTTGTGTAAACTCCCTCTGGCTTGTCCTATTTCCAGTTCTTTGAAGCAGCAGGGGTGGAGAGTGGAATCAAGTAGAAGCACACCCAACGGGACTTGTGGTTACTCAAAGGCACTCAATAGACATGTGCACTCATAGGAGGGTGGCCACATGCAGAGGACACAAGAGGGTCAGTTACAAGTTGGGGCAAGAACTTAAGAGAGTCATGAAGCATGGGGGGCTCAGTGGTAGATCAGCCCAGTGATGCTCAGGCCCCACATGAGGACAGTTCTCTCCATACCAGACGTCACTCCCATCACTGCCCAAGCAGCTCCTGACCCAGCTGACTTGGATAGTTTCCAGTGTCCTTTCCCCACCATCCTCCAAAATGTTCAGGAATGTCTTAGTCCCCACATGGTTTTTCCCAACGCTTCACATCTAGAGAAGTGCAGGAAGGCCAGGTGGTGTGGTTTGTCTTCCAGGTAACACATTTACTCCCAGCCCAGTGCGCAGGCCCCTGGGCCTCATCCACCGTATCAGAACCTCATGACTAGCCTGAGTATCAGGAAGTCCCCGGAAGGCCAGCCTTCCTGCCTCAGCTCTCAGACAGGTAGGGGGAATAGACAGGGGTCTGCTTGGGGCAGGGCTGTGGCAGGGGGAAGGGCCAACCCTGAGGACAGCTTGGGCACTGGGCAGAGATGGCCCCACCCCATGTCTCTCTGGGGCCATCCCTGGTGCAGACCCCAACCTTGTGTCTGGCTTCCTCACATGCTGGGCTGACCGAGTCCCATTCAGGCTGTAACCCCGAGCCCTGGCCTGCTCCTGACCTGCAGATACTGGTACCAACTACTTCTGCCCCACCTCTTAGCCCCTGATCTACTCCCTGCTAGCTAGAGGCTCACCCTAAAGGCTGTTTGCAGAGGCCTTTGCCCTACCCTGATGCCTACTCCACAGGCCCTAGCAGCCATTCCCTGTGTCCCCTCCTCACCCCAGGCCACAGCAGCCCTCCAGGCCAGCCCCTCATACACCCTCACCTCCTCAGGAGAGGCCCCAGACTCATGCTCACACACAACAGCCTCTTCCTTCCTCCTCTGAGTCCTACAGGAGGCCCCCACTCAGCCACCACTCCTGTTTTGTCATCCTTCAGGGAGGAAGGGCTTTTCCCTTGGGTGAAAGGGACTGCCACTCAGCCCTGTCATTGAGATTAGGGTCCAGTCACCCAGCTGGTCAGTCTCACAGAGCAGGGAGACCACCCTAGTTTGACACTCCCCCAGGGAAGCGGAGGGACCAGGCTCTTGGTGACAGTATCCAGAGCCCTGCCAAGTCCTTGGACCCCTACCTTTGCCAGGTGCTCCTTCCTCTTTGCACCTTCAAAAACTCAACCCACTTCCATGAGGTCCATCAACTGTACTAGACAGGGCTTCCCCAGCCACAAAGATGAGCTCGGCTGGGATAGCAACTGCCAGCCAGGCCAGAAGTGCCCCCTCGAGGTTGGTCAACAGGGTGAAAACCCCAAGGCCACACCCACAGCCCTGTACCCCACTGTGCCCTGCACCCACAGCAGGTCTGGTTCCCTGGCCCCCACATGCACCTCCATGTAGCACCACCTCGCCACACCTACTTCCTGCAGCGCCCCCCCCGCCCCCACACAGAGCCCTGCCCTGATGCCCAGCAAGTGGACAGAGTGCCTCCTGTCCATCACCTGTACTTCCCCAGTGCCCCAACCCTGGCATCGTGTCCCCAGCTGCCCCTCCCTGCTTACCCCCAGGAGCACATCCAAGTGCACCCAGGTTCCTCCTGGAGCCATCATGCCCTCAGCCCTCCTGTCTTCTCCAGACACCCCCCACATCAGGAACACTGACCTTGATGATGACAAAGGGCCCCCTCTGGTGTGACCCCCACCTCAGACCCTGCCACACCCTAGTGGTCCCAGTATCTTCCCTCCTTATCCTGCAACATGGGGCGTTGAGGCTCCTTAGTTGTCAAGTTAGAACCACTCAAGGTGGGAGTGATGAGAGGGTGGCCTGGGCTTGAGACAAGCCCCCGGGACCACCTGGCTCAGGGGGACAGGAGGAGTTTGCAGAAGCCAAACCTGCAGGGCCCCTCAGCCTCATGCCTTCACAGGGCAAAAGATTGGGCCAGAAAGGTCTCCCACTGTCCCCCATAACTGCTGTGGAAGACACCGAGTCAACTGATGAAAGTGGAATCAAACGACACATCAGGTAACAGTGTCACCTCTGCCACATTCCCTGAAGTGCCCGACACAATCTGCCAGTAAAACATTGAGCAACGCACATTCTGGTACCTGGGCCAAAGGTCCACCATGGACCTAAAATGGCAGCAGACACATGTGTGTACACAAACCACAGACACGCACGTGTAAATGTCACACGGGCACTCACACGTGCATACTACACATGCATATATACATACACACACACACCAGACATGCATACACACATGCACGAACACACCTGTTTGCACACACACCACATACACGCACACACCTGCTCACACCACACACATGTACACACATACACACACCTGCTCACACACACCACACACGTGCACAAACACACACACATCTGCTCACACCACACACACATGTAATTTCTCGTCTGTCTCTGCATGGATTGTGGGTCTGGGCACAGTGTTGTTCTCTGTGCATGGTCACAGCTGTGCCGATGTGCAGCCAGGCGTGTGCAGTCACAGGCTGAGCGGACCCGGGCCCAGGGGTCCGTTCTGTACCTGTGGAGGAGGGCCCTGGGCCTGCCGGCCTCCCCGTGGTGCCAGGTGTCATCCTTGATGGTCACCTACTCAGAACCTCACACCTGGGTGGAGGTAGAGCCACCATGAATTGGCTCTGGGGTCCCTTCTGTCTGGGCTGGACACTGGTTCCAGGAAGCTAGGTCAGGGGCACACCTCTGCTTGGCTGTGCACCTGGGGTCCTGCAAATCTAAGCCTGAGACATGGGCCTAACCAGGACCCTGCCCTGGAGGAGCAACTATGCCCACAGAAAGTCCCTGTCCTCAAGCCTGACAAGCAGGGCTGAGGCCACATCTCCTAAGAGGGTCCTGTGGCCCTGGCCCTGGATCAGGAACCATACTGCCTAACAGCCAGCTGAGGCTGCCCCCAAACCCCTGCCAGGGGATTCTTCACAGCAACCAGTGGCCAGGCTGCCACAGACAGCAGTGCCGGAGCCCCCATCACCCATGGGAAGTGGCACTTGGTTCTGCATCAAAAGGCACTGGGCACCAGCTCACCCTGTCATCTTCAGGGATGTGAGTGTCCCCTTGAAGCCCTGACCTGGAAAGCTTGCCTTCCCCAAGGCCTCAGAGCTAGAGAGGACAGGGAGGTCCTGGCAACGAAGTCCCTGAGCTCTGTCCACCTATTGGCAACAGTGGGTCATTCCTCGAATAGAGTGGTCTGGGTGCATAGACGAGGGGCTGCCTGATCAGAAAGCTCCCAGTCTGCCTGCGTGGACTCCCCAGAGGAGAGGAGCCTATGGGAGACATCCTCTGAGACCATCCCTGACACCTGGCACCATGGGGAGGCCGGCAGGGCCCTCCTCCACAGGTACAGAACGGACCCCTGGGCCCGGGTCCGCTCAGCCTGTGACTGCACATGCCTGGCTGCGCATCGGCACAGCTGTGACCATGCACAGAGAACAACACTGTGCCCAGACCCACAATCCATGCAGAGACAGACAGGAAATTACATGCACGAGAACGTGGGACCCCCACGGGGATACACAGCGGCACACAGGGCAGGGGGCAGGACTCTCCGCACACGGGAGCAACACACCTGCACACACCGAGTGGGTCCTTTTTTGGTGATCCTCTTGGGAATGGGGATGAGTGGTGAGGAGAGATCCTTGCTGAAGGGACATGGTTTTTGTGTGGTCACGTGTGCACCAGGCGCATATCACCTGCAGATGCAGGGGAATCTAAGCACGTGTTGTGTTCTGCTCATGTCCCTTTTCTAACACATTGTTTGGGGGAACCCCTGGCTTCTCCACCCTGACAGAAGCCAGGCTGTGGATAGCACAGGAGCCCCGGGCATGTGGGCCGCTCAGAGAGCTAGTCCTCTCCAGGCTGCCTGGAGCTGAGGGTCTCCGGTCTGCCCTCGTCACCCACCTCCACAACACACAGAGGCCTAGTGACCCGAGGTCTCAGCAGGAAGCCGTGGTGCCCCGGTTCCTGTCAGGGCCTCAGCTCACAGTTGGTCTCTGGCCAGGGGAGTTATTTCTGTCCTGCGTCCAAAGCAGAGGAAGTGGAGAAGTAGGTCCCATAGCACCGCAGGCCTCGTGCCTCCTCTACTCACACCCTAGTCAGACAGCTCTGCACCAAGAGCATGAGTGCCCTGCAAAGCTGCCTGACGCTGCTGCAGGCCACCTCATGTTCTGGCTTGCTCCCCAGCTACCAGACCCTCCAAGGAAATGTCACAGCCCTAGGGACCTCAGGGCATGTCCAGCTAAAGGCTTTTCTAGTCAGAATTATGAATTTTAAAAAACCTAACATGGTGTGCTCTGGGGAAGAGCAGAGGGAAAAAAAGAAGAGCTCCTGCGGGTAACCCTGCAGAGGAAGCCCAGTGGAAGTGCTGATGACCCCCACCCCTTTACAAAGCAAAACATGTTGGGCTCCAGGGTAGGGTCCTTCCTGTCACTTTCATCTGTGGCTCTGGGTGCCCCTTGGCTCGTGGCAGCACCTCTCTGACTGCCTGTCCACCTATGGCCTCCTCTTTGGCATGTCTCCTACAGAACATGGATGACAGTGTCCAGGGCCTGCCCCCTCTGGTGGAGACCAGGCATCACGGAGTGCAAAGAACACTTGTGGAGGTCCCACGGCAACTGGGACCGATGTCTGCTCTCCAGGCTTTCTAGGGGGCAGAGGCGCCAGTCACTGGCTCCTCCCTGGGTTTGCAGGGAGCCTTCGGGACAGGCAATGCTCACACTGCAGTGCTCATCCTCAACACACAGACCAGTCAGCAACGACCATAGCCCAGCAGGATCAGCTGACACTAATTGCTTCCTCCACGCCACTCCATGGGGCTGGCACACATGTAGAGGTAAGGCACCCTGTGTAACAAACATGACCTCCCAGCTCGTCTTTGGGCCAATCCCTCTAAAGGCCAGAATTAAAAACTTTAGAGGAGGCTTGGCGCCTGTGGCTCAACGGGCTAAGGTGCCAGCCACATACACCTGAGCTGGTGGGTTCGAATCCACCCTGGGCCTGCCAAACAACAACAGCTGCAACCATAAAATGGCTGGGTGTTGTGGCGGGCGCTTATAGTCCCAGCTACTTGGGAGGTGGAGGAAAGAGACTCACTTGAGCCCAGGAATTGGACGTTGCTGTGAGCTGTGATGCCACAGCACTCTATCCAGGATGACAGCTTGAGGCTCTGTCTCAAAAAAAAAAACCTTAAAGGAGTCTAGTGATGGGTGGCACACTTGTAAGGAAACAATGCAAATATGAAAGAATTAGTCACTCCAGGTTTGAGACATGCTATGATGAAATCAGAGGTGACCGGGAACTAGCTGTAGGTGGGGAGCGTGCAGAGCAGATGAGTCTTCCTGCTGGCCTCCTCGCACCTGCCACCAGACCTTGGCACAGCGGGGGACTGCCTGGGAAGAGCACAAGAGGATTTCCTGGGTGACACTGGTACCTTTCTTCTGTGTAACACGTCAGACCTCGGCTCTGTGCCCGTAGCACAGTGGTTATGGCGCCAGACCCATACACCAAAGTTGGCGGGTTCCAACCCAACCTGGACCAGCTAAAACAATGACAATTGCAATAAAAAATAGCCAGGTGCTGTGGTGGTGGGCCCCTGTAGTCTCAGCTACTTGGGAGGCTGAGGAAAGAGAATCACTTAAAGCCTGAGTTGGAGGTTGCTGTGAGCTGTGACAGACCAGCACTCTAGCGAGGGCAACATGGTAAGACTCTATTTATCTCAAAAAAAACCCAAAAAACTTGTCAGATCTCTACAGACATATGCTTAGGGTCTGTGCATTTCACTGTTTGATAGGGGTGGGTGAAGAACAAAACAACAACAGCTTTGCTAAGTAGGTGTTTATTAAGGCTTGTATTCTCCTAGAGGAAAGTTACCCGATGTCGTCCACCATGACTCCACTCAGGCAGTGACAGCTCAGAGGAAGCGATACGTTCTAAATACAAGTCTAAATGATACAGCTTAAACTTTAACATGGAGGGTCTTCTGGAGGAAGTAGATTCAAAGGTGTCTGCTTCTAGGACAGTGAGGACCCTGCAGACCGGCGTGCAGACGGCTGCGCTGGGCGTCAGGCACGAGCACCATTTTCATGCGTAAACTCAAATTCCGGGTGGTGGCCAGCTCAACAGTCCCTTATTCCACAAAACATAACAGCAAATTCATTTTCTGAAAGGCTTTTTTTGTTTTTACCCATTCAACAAGAAAAAAAATTAGACTTGCACGGTGAAATTTACAACCAGTGGCTTCTCCACCACACTGTCTGGACCACCAGACCCTACATGTAAAGCGCAGTGTTGCTGATGTGATGATGGCATTAGGATTCTCAAGAAAGGAAAAGGGGGAAATTAAAAATGATCTGTAAACTGGGGACACTGGAACTCCAGACTAGGCCTAGAACACCTTCTGAGCCCCCCCACCCCGAACCCCACTGCCAGGCAGCAGGGTCAGGTGGGCAGCGCTGGACAGAGCTGCAGCTAGGCATGGGCAGGTCAGGAAGTGACAGGTCTTCCAAGGGAATAAAACATGTCCACCAAACTTGCAAAATTAAAATTTACCGTCTAGTAAAAAAATGAAAGGGCAGATTAGCATTATAGGCAGATAACAGATCAATGTGGTGAACCAGCTGGACAGGGGATTATTAACCTTTTGATTTCAACACTGTGGAGACGTTCCGACATAATGCTCTAAATGACAATGTGTCATTTCTGATGTCTGCGAAAGCAATAAAGGGGTGGGAGATGCAAAATCTCATCTGGAGACAATACGCGACTGCAAATATAAACAGAACTTAATTTCTGCCAAAATAAAAAAAATCTTTGGGATATATTAAGTTTTTGTGTTTTGCTTTGCTTTTAAGGAAATTTATATTTCACATTAGGTCAGTCTGATTGATAAGCTGACGAAAAAATACTCCTTTATTAGTGAGTTCTACAATATTATAATACATAGAAAAAATACAAATGAACGCATATCCATCTGGGCAAAAATAAGCTACAAAGAAGATGAAGACACAGCATCTAGCCCTGCACAGGACCACACCCTGGAGCTGACCAAGCACACGTCTTTAAAACTGCTTTTCAAAGTCGAATGCTAGAACATACAAGAAACTGGTTTGTCCTTACTGTTTGCTTCGATTCTGCCGTTCCTGTAAAAGAAAGAGGGAAGAGGTGAGTGCTCTGAGTGACCAGGTCACACAGGTCAAGCCTTCCCAGAGTGAGGGCCAACCTGCCTGCAGTGGCAGCTGCAGTCCTGGGGGCAGCACCACTACTGAGCCTCGGTCACACCAGCATTTCACAGCCTAGGCCATGTGATGACCATCCACACAGAAGGTGTACCCTGCTCCAGCCCCTCCCCAAAGTGCCCTCACTATGAGCAGAGAAGCACTGTGGCTGCAGGTGCACCCATACCCTGCCTGCCCTCATGTGCCACTGTCCCTCTACCTGGAAATACATTAGAAACACAACATCATTTGTGTCAGAGGAGGGGCCGCGCCTGTGGCTCAAAGGAGTAGGGCGCTGGGCCCATATGCCAGAGGTGGCAGGTTCAAACCCAGCCCCGGCCAAAAACTGCAACCAAAAAAAAAAAAAAAAACTTGTATCAGAGGAAAAACTGGCAATCACAGGCTCTCAAGCACACCAGGGACATGGGTGCCTCCCCTTTGTATTTTATCTCACTTAAACCTCTGAGTGCTCAAAGAACACTGAAGTCCTTCTAACAGGCTAAACAAGCTGGAGTCACCAGGGCCAGCTCGGCCCTGTCCACCACCCCAAGTGTGCTCTGCTACCTAACACCACAGCCCCCAGCAGAGGGACTTACTCCAGGTAAGGCACCAGGTCCCATCTGCTCTCTACTTCCATGAAGAGAATGAGCTTTCAGAGTATGTGGGGCACACGGGTTTGAGGCTTACAGCTGCAGCACTCCCACATCTGCCTGGCTGGCTTCTAGTTAGGGGGTCTGGAGGCCACTTGAGTCTGTCCTTAAAACACAGCAGACAGATATGGGGACACTCAGGCCCTAAGAGCACAGACTGCACCAGGCAGTAAAGATGCCTGCCTAGCACATCCATCCTCTTCCACCAAGATACAAAACTAGTAAAGAATATGGGGGGCAGAGACCCAAACTTCACTGCAGCCTCCTCTTCTGCCAACAATGAACATGAGTGTCTCCAGGCTAATAAGACAACTTCTCAGGCACCTTCACCAGCGTTCAGCTGGAATGCACAGTCACCCTGTCCTGAGAAGCCCCCAGGGTCTCTGGACGGAGCGCTAGACAGACAACCACCACTCTAAAACTGACGTTTCCTCCTTACTCTGAAATATAAATCCGGAAAAATTAAGAACTTGATATATTCTGCATTCTCTTAAAAATTCTCTTTTTTTTTTTGAGACGGAGTCTCACTTTGTCACTCTGGGCAGAGTGCTGTGGCATCTTAGCTCACAGTAACCTCAAACACTTGGGCTCAAGTGATTCTCTTACTTCAGTCTCCCGAGTAGCTGAACTACAGGCGTCCGCCACAACGCCCAGCTATTTCTAGAGCCAAGGTCTTGCTCTGGCTCAGGCTGGTCTTGAACCTGTGAAGTTAGGTAATCCACCTGCCTTGGCCTCCCAGAGTGCTGCAATTATAGGCCACTGTGCCCAGCCATAAAAATATCTCTATAAAAAAAGAGGTGTTGCTGGGCAGCGCCTGTGGCTCAGTGAGTAGGGTGCCGGCCTCATATACGGAGGGTGGTGGGTTCAAACCCAGCCCCGGCCGAACTGCAACAAAAAAAATAGCTGGGCGTTGTGGCAGGTGCCTGTAGTCCCAGCTACTCAGGAGGCTGAGGCAAGAGAATCACTTAAGCCCAGGAGTTGGAGGTTGCTGTGAGCTGTGTGACGCCACGGCACTCTACCGAGGGTGATACAGTAAGACTGTCTCTACAAAAAAAAAAAAACAAAACAGAGGTGTTGCTGTTCCTTACCAGCAGATGCCAATCTCTCTAAGTTCAAACAGCTGCTACTAAAGCCATTCAAAGGTGGACACTTCCCAGCGTCCTATCTCCCGTCAACTCTCATAAACTGCTACGAAGTTCACCGTGTGCTCTTTAAAAGAAATACAATTACTCATAAAACTTCTCAAAAATATAAAGTTGTTAACCACAGCTCAGACTTGAGAGGAATGAACAGTAACAAAGATTCAGCGTCTTAAAGGTCTCTCCTCTTTTCCCAGGTCCTGAAGTCAAAGTCATTCTCTAGAGGTGGCCCGGGTTCCCACAGTGATGACCAGTGGTCAGGGCCCCTATGGCCAGTCTAGCGCAGGGTAGTATGAGAATTCAGCCTGATACATGCTGTGTCTGACACTCACTGCCTTCTCTGTCTGAAACACTTTTAGTTCTAGGCATAAAATAAAATACTGAATTGCTGATTCTGCATAGAAGGGCAATGCCTGCTAGCGAGACCTGAGCTCCTGCTCAGCCTTCAGCGGCGCGGGCTATGCACCTGCAGCTCTTCTCAGCACTGCGGCACTTGGGTTTTCTAAGTGCACTGGGTCCTCAAGGTTAGGCTCTTAGGGGTGAAATTCTAGACACCTAGTTGATATTTTCAAAATTCTAACATCCTAAAACGTGCATTATGGAAACACAACCCTTAGATAGCTGAGTTTTGTGTCATGTCTTCCTTAAGTTGGTCCCTGAGATTCTCTCCTTTTCTGCCGTGAAGTTGTCCTTTCAGGTTAAGGTTCTGGGCAAGTGGCCTGCATCTGGGTCCAACATGTTCCCCTGCCACTTGGGATGCCCTGAAGGTCATCCTGGCTGGGCTGTTAGGCAAGGCATCCTGGGGAGGAGCAGGCGGCCCTCCCTGCACCTTGGCCTGGGTGCAGAGTGTTCTGTTAATTCGTGTTATTGACAGTGACAAAGGAGGACCCTGATGTTCCTCTGGGCTCACTAGGGTCTGGGCGGTTCCTACTAGACAAGTAGGCTGAGCTGTGCTCCAACTGCCCACCGGCACGGGGCGCTAACCAGCTGGGCAGTTGGCTCATTTCAGGCATGGACCTGAGAAGTCAGGAACTGGAGATAAGTGTCATCCTCTTTTCTTCTCTAGAGTCAAAGAGGGACCAACACTTCCTCAGGTTTTGTAAACCCTGAGTCATGTAGATGTGTGTAACTCGAGATGGTGAGGCTGCTGCTCACTGCTCCGTCTGTGCTTCCTGAGCAAACACTGCAGGGCATCGGCGCTCACAAGTGACCTCCCGTAACATAAAGGACTGAAACCACTTACTGTCAACCTACATTTTATAGAAAAAAGGACAGTTTAACACCAAAAGAGGAGAGACTCTCAGGACAAACTCTCTCAAGGAAAGGCAGCTCAAGAAGTGTATGAGTGTCCCCAATCTCCCATTTCTGGTGCCAGTGTGTGGCCCATGAGCCCAACTCTTCTGAAGAGGATCCAACACACTGGCTGCAGAGTGGTGACAGTCAGGGCTCCCAAAGTCGGCAGCAGTGTACAGGAAAGCAGGACCAGAACAAGGGGACCAACGGCTTGTTGCTGTTTAATCTAAATGTACATGTTTACTTATTACAAAAGGTCTGGATTTCAAACTGCCTGTTCCCAACATTTTCTTCACTATCTAGACGGACCACATTCATGTTTCTAAAAACTTTAGGTATTACGTTTTCAAAAAAACGATCTCTAGATGAGAGACCAAAGCTTCCCGACCACCAAGGGCAATGCCCTAGGAACCAAGAGCCTCGGGGAGGCAGCCTCAATCCACAGGCCAGCCCCTGCAGCCTGCCTGGCTCCCGTCACCATGTTCCTCAGAGCTGGGAGGAGCACCCAAAGTTACGTGGTGACTTCCGTCCACACACCACAGTCATTCCCGGTGACCTTAATGGGAGAAGCCCAAGCAATGTGGCCTGGAGCTGGTGGCCACTTGCTGCTCAGGCCACCTGCACAGCAAGCACCAGACACCACACTTACCTTGCGAACCACCTCCTCCTCCTCCTGGCGCTTCTCATAGTGAGAGAAGTCATCGAAGATGGAGGTCGTGTGCTTGTAGGAGGCGATGATCTTCAGCACTTGCTTGGCTTTGTCCAAGGGCACCTCCTGTGTGTCTCGGGAGTTTGTAACTGGCTTGTTGTCATTGTTCTCCAGCCGGATGTGCCGGAGCTGGCTGTTGGGCACATCCTTGACAAAAATCCACTTCACGTCAAACTTCCCTTTCCACTTGTCCTGAGACCAAACCCCAGCACTGGTGCCGTAGTCCACTGGGGACTTCATCTCGGCCACCCCGCAGAAGTGCCCGCTCCCATTGACGCTGAAGAGCAGGTAGACGGGCCCCTTGCTGCCCGCAGAGCGGAAGGCGCTGTCCAAGCGCTTGTTGCCGTGCTCTGTGCTGCACCAGATGGAGTACTTGATGGAGCGGTGGACGTCATCCTCCGAGTAGCTCTTTATGATGAACACGCGCCCACTCTTAAGATTCCAGTCAAACTCTTTAGGGTTGTAGCTGTGGGCAGCTTTCAGTTTTTCAAGGACTGGATGGGAGTCTACGCTGGGGGCAGAGTTGGGCTGGGTATTGCTGGAAGAGTTATTATCACTGCCGGCCCCTCCACTCTGCCCAAAGGCTGCGCTTCTGTTCCGAGGGGCGACCCAGCGGGTTTGGGGGGGCTGCTGAGGGCACGGATACTGTGGTGGGCCCAGAGGCGTAGGCTGAGCTGGGAGCGGCTGAGCCACTTGTGGGGGCTGAGGGGCAGACTGTGGGGACGGGGCCTGCTGGGGGGTTGGGGCCTTGGGCACAGGCCCCTTGTTATCCCAGGTGCCAATGTCCATGTTATGCTTTATAGGCGGAGGAGGCAGAGCACTTGCCATTACAGGCCCACTCTTCGCTTTCATTTTAGGCTGTGGTTTTGCAGGCTTGCTGGCAATGGCAGCCCACGAGGTCGGCTTTGAAACCGGCATGCTAACATTTGTCCCGCCATTGCCAGAAAGAACACCAGTCAGTGCCACACTGCTGACAACAGAGCCCACGGTCTTGACTGCAGAGGCACTACACTCCCCAATCTTCAGGCCAACCACACCCTGCTCCAGGCTATTCATCCCGGGGGCCTTGCTGAGCGTGTCGCTGTGAAAGCCTGTCTGCCCATCAACCACTGTGCCGCCCAGGGAGCTTGGCGGGTAGGTGTAGCTGCTCCCATATGCGGAGCTCTGTGTCTGCTGCCCTTGAGACCCACTTGTGCCCCATGCTGAAAATGCAGGGTTTTCAGGGAAAAAATTAAACCTGTGCTGATAGATGTTGTTCCCCAGACCCCCGGGCTGCCCAAAAACAGCATCGTGCATAAAATGATGGTCTCCGTTACTGAGCTGTCCATAGGTGGTGAGGTATGGAATTGGAGGGTCCCCTGCGGTGGACCATGGGGCCTCGTTGAGGGAGTAAGGAAATCCGATGGATGGCGGGTAGTAGCTGGACAGGTAGGGGTCGCTCATTGAGGGGTAGCTGTTGCTCTGTAGAGACAAACAGGCAGCACATCAGACCATGTTCGCAGCACCCAGAGATACCGACCGTTTGAGCTACCCAGGGGCTGAGTAAAAGCGAGATGCACACAGCATTGGCCTGTTCCTTCCAGAGGACAGCGAGGGCCCCAACGTGAGGACAGAGTCAGGGCTGAGAATAGTCATTAAGGAATGTGGTTCAGGCTTCGTCTCAAAACACAAAGCTCTCTTGCAAGGACCTAGACTCAAGCTAAGGGCTGAGCCAAGCCACAACCCCTCCCTCCATTTTATCCTCCATAGCTGATCCATTTACAAGGATCCAAATTAGGATTAAACCCCTGTTCTGCTAGTAACAGGGCTGAGGATGGATCCTGATAGTACGATGGAGCAGGAACAGCTTCAAAAAGGCAGCGAGGAGTTTCTACAGCAAGCAGGACTTCCAGGTTGCAAGGGGTCTGCCCCTGCAAGCTGATCTCGAACTCCCCGAATACTAAACATGCCACCTCTGGCCTTGAGTGCCCTCCAACATGCCTTGGTGCCCTCCTGGAACTCCTTCCCACAGGATAAGCCATCTTCAGGCCCCTCCCATGAAACTTCCTGAGTCCATGAGGATCTCACCCTCTCCCATTCCCATGGATTTCTGCAGGTGTGAGAGCTCTGCTCTCTGGGTGCCCAGGAGCCTGCACTTTGGGTGCCAACTCACCAGGGCTGGGGCTGCCTCACGGGGAATACACCTTTGCGTGACAGCTGGAACTCCAGAGAAGGGTTTTTAAGTACCTGGTCCACAAGGACCTGTTTCCAAGGCCAGAAAAGTGCCAGGTTCCAAGGTCTGGCTGAGGGCATCACCATGGTGGTCCCCGAAGGCATCTCTTGTAGACTCACTCGCCCAAAGGTCTGATCAGAATTGGGTGCTTACACTACACCCCTGCCCAAGGCACTCATGAGAGGTGTGTGTGTCTGTGTGGGGCTGAGGAGTGGCCAAGGTTCCTGCCAGTCGGTCTGAGTGTGTGAAAGTGCTATTAAGGAAAGCAGTGGGATTTCCTCATTTTTAAAGAGTTCCACTAATCCCTTTCTCCAAGTCCCCCAAGTAACCAGAAAGTTCTACAACCTCACACCTTCTTCCAGCAAGACCTGCTGCCTGGCTCGGCGCCTGTGGCTCAACAGGCTAAGGCCCCAGCCACGTACACCAGAGCTGGTGGGTTCGAATCCAGCCTGGGCCCGCCAAACGACAATGATGGCTGCAACCAAAAAAAAATGGCCGGGCGTTGTGGCAGGCGCCTGTAGTCCCAGCTACTTGGGAGGCAGAGGCAGGA
>CAUYRH010145083.1:0-12619 GCA_963574655.1 Perodicticus potto
AGGGAAAGGAACTGTATTCATTCGTTTCCTGGCCAAGGAACCCATACACCTATATATACCCTGAGGCTAAAGGCCTAAAGGAGGAGACAGGGAAAGACCTGGAGAGGAACGGAGAGAGCTTCTCTCTCCCCACTTGAATTCTCTCCCTCTACCAGGAGCTTTAGTGTTTTCTGTATTCTTTTCTGTAAATCAATTCTGTCTTACCACTGAGAGGTGAGGGGGGGAAATAATGTAATGAAGAATAATAAAATACATGTATTTAAAAAAAAAAAGGAAAAGCTCACTATATACATAACGAAAAGAAGATGTAATCCTTTCAGATTCATATCATTTATTCACCCATATGTATTCTACCTCTGAATAGTTCCAGCTGCCTGATTTATACCCCAAAGAGCACGTAATAAGCCATCCCAGATGTCAAGGAAGAAGAATGAAATCTTCTAATGCACTTTGAAGCAACCCCTTAAACATCGAGTTGTTAGTGCTTGGAATCCGGATGGCAGGTGCTGAGAACACGGACCTGCTCAGAGTTCTGGATTTCACACGTGGCCCCGCTGCTTCTGTGTTATTTAACTCCCCAGCACCTCAGTTCCCTCATTTATAAAAACAGGCATAATAACAATGCCTATTTTGTGGGTTTGTAGTAAAAATTAAATGAGTTAAGATTTATGAAGTACTTGGAATAGTACCAGACACAATAGCATTTGCTCCATAGATGTTGCCAAATAAATCAATATGCACCCCCACTTCCTCTGGGGGCCCTCCCTTCCCTGAGTTACGTCCCTTTTACCTGCTTCATAGCACCAGTCATCAGGCATGTACCCAAGTTACAATATTAGATTATTTTGTAACATAACTGCCCATCTTCTCCCACCAGACCGTAAGCCGTCAAGGGCAGAAATATAAATTTATTGGCACCTTTGTGTGTTGCTATTATTATGCATATAAAAGATTATTCAAAAAGTACTTTGTGCTCATATGAATGTAATAAATTCCCAAACTATTTTTTTTTCTTTTATGAGTCTTCAGTTAAGCTTTGACATAATGTATAAGCTCAGCTAATTAAATTCTTTTATGAAAACAATCATTGCATCAAATAACCAAAGAACTAACCTCTTTGGCATGCTAACATTTTTTTACAGATGTCAAGGCCAGGTTGTGATTTGACCCATAAATACAACCATGACTGTTGGCTCCTAATAGGATCTTGAATTTTTTTTATATACTTTTTACTCAAGGGCCATGATCCTAAGAACTGTTATATGTATTAGTTATATCTCTACCTCAGATGTTAAAATGGCATCTAATTGAAGCTTGCAGGCCTCTGCCTAGCACTGCAGACATAAGATTTAACAACTTTCCACTTACTTATTTTTACTCACTATGGTATGCCCTGAACCTAAACCAGTTTGACTCATGAATGAAGACTGAATGAAATACCAGCTCAGAAAAGTGTAAGGGAAAGTTATTCATGGATCTGATCCGAAAACTGATTCACAATGTGTAAGTAAGGAAAATAAACTTTTCAAATTCAAATTCATGTAGTTATCTGGGGAAAAAAAGAGGTGGTTTTCTTTTTTTTTTTTTGTTTGTTTGTTTGTTTTTAATTACTCAGAGCCCTCATACCTTCTTGTTAAGCTCTGGTTATAAAACCATGACTAAAATATTCACACTTTAGTCCTCATTAAAAAAAAAAAAAGAATCACTAGTTTATTCATCAGAAGGGCAAGACAAGTACCCAATGAATAATAATGCAAGAGCTCAGAGTGTAAAATCAATATGTCAGATCAGGAAAGCATTGCTTCATTTGAATGCTCTCATCCTGGATGAGATAGAGCTTTACTTTTGAAATATATATTGACCTAATTACATAAGTATTGACTTTTCCTTATGTAAAGCTTATTTTTTTTAGTCTCTCTATAATTACAGTGTCAATATTGGTGGCTGTAGTAACATTGAATTTAAATCTATTAATTGTGACTGATAGCGGTATGCCACGAGATGATTCAGACAGTCACATTCTCAGAACACTGGTGACACTAGGTAATAAGTGACAAGTAAGTGTATCATACTAAGTATATCAGACCAGGGAAACTTCTTTAAGAAAACAATTACTTCATCCCAATTAACATTCAGGCTGTTTTGTTCTTTAGCTTGTCAGGTTTCACAATTTCATTTTACGCAGGAGTCATAACCGGGATGTGACTGGATCTTGAACTAGGACTTTGCCTTTTTCTTTTTATTAAATCAAACACTTCAACTTCAATCTCCAGGCCACTAATAAATTATCTTATAAATTGACAGATGTGTATGGCCTCTCGTCCACAGTAGTGTATGTGTATAAAAGGTATAATTTAACATTTGTTACAATTATTCTTTGATACATGTGTTTCCAATTAAAATGCTATGCCTGATCTCACTTTTATGTGAAATCTAAGATAGTTGAACTCATAAAAATCAAGAATAGAAAGGTGGTTTCCAGGGGCTGGGGTTGAAGAAGAAGGAGGAAAGGATGGGCCAAGGGTAAAAAAATTGAGCTGGGCAGGAGGAATAAGTTTTTGAGACTATTGCACAGCATATGACTATGGTTAATAATAATATATTGTGTTTTTCAAAATTGCAAAGAAATTAAATTTCAAGTGTTCTCCACACACAAAAAAATCAATATGTAAGGTGATGGAAATGTTAATTAGCTTGATAGAATCATTCCTCATTGTATACATATATTAAAATAACATTATATCCCATAAAATGCATAATTATAATTCGTCACTTTAAAATAAAATATAAATTTTAAAATGACCTCATGCCTACTTTATTCTAATGCAAAATATGTTCTGTAGAAATTCTACTTTTAAAAAAAAATCTTATTCAATTATTTTCCCTTATCTGGTTTTGTTTTCACAAAAAGCATTTTCACAGTTAATGGCAGTTCGTACATCTCTGGGCCAAGCAATTATGCCATACCTCGGGACCTTTTAATTAATTAAATCTCTCTACCTTTTTACCAATCAATGATGGAGAAATGTTTCAAAAGCTTTTAAAAGTTAGGAAGCTTTTCACTTTGTTCTAATGATATTTCTGATGATTCCAGCAGAAGATCTAAACTTTCCAGTTTAATAGGGCAGGAGTGCCTGGGTCTCATTAGTCACTAGGAGTCAAGTGGACACAGAGAATGCTCCCACAAAAGCAGTGGTGTCGACACTTTGGGTTTCAGAGCTGTCTGGGGTCTCATTAGGCACCGAGAGTCAGGAGGACCCAGAGAATGCTCCCCAAAGAGCAATGGTGTCCACACTTTGGGTTTCAAAGATGTCCTGGGTCTCATTAGGCACTGAGAGTCGGGTGGACAGAGAGAATGCTCCCTAAAGAGCAATGGTGTCCACACTCTGGGTTTCAGAGCTGGCCTTTGCGTGATGGTGAGGTGGCTGTGCCTCATCCCGCGCTTTCTTACTTGCCTCTGCAGGGATGCCCGACAACATGAACTTCAGCGATGTGAAGAGAATCCACCAGACAGACAGTGGCAGAGCGTTAGACACAACTGGAGCAGGATGTGCGGCAGCAGCTGAGTCTGTGGCATTCACTGTGATGAGTGTGGCGATGTTACTTCCTTGGCTTTGGTGACCAAACTCTCTGTCTCGATATACCTTACTGCAGTCTTCTCGAATTCTCTGCCTAGAATTAGACATCTTTTTTGTATGTAACAATTATATTTATGGAATCGTATGCCACCCTAATGTCTTAGAAGCCACGTGGAAATGTTCAGGAAGTCCCTACGAATCAATGTTTAAATGATAGACTCCCTTAGAATATGTCTTCTTTGAATCTAACTTCAACCTTCTTAAATTCTAATGTATTAAATCTGAGAATGTAACGAGCACAGAAGTGACTTTGTATAAGAAGAATTGGATGTTATCTGTAATTGATTTTCTCACTTCCAAACCTGTTCTTTTTGAAATTAAAAATGTGTTCGTTTGAAGATGTATTTGCTGGACAATGAAAACAGTACATAGCATTGTAGAACTTCCTTGGTTGACCAACCTCCCTGCACTGACCACCTCATTAAGATGACCTAATTTTTCATGGACTGGCCATGTACCACATGGACAGATCAGTACAGTAGGCCTAGTTCCTTCTGTTGACCATCTCTGTACATTGATAAGTTTGGTCCAGTCTCCTTGGGTGGTCAGCTTACCAAGGTTCTAATATATTTCTTACAGTACTGGAATTAGGATTATATCGAGTGAATCAAAACACATAATGCCAAGTAATATGCATGCATTTTCAAGAGATTTCCATTTTTGCAAGCTATGGAAAGAAATTACTCAAAGCCTATAAGTTATAGAGTAGATTTCTGCAGGGCATTTCACATAATTTAAGTGAAGGAGCCTGATAATTTTTATTGACTGTAACGTAGCCACTGACACCCCTTAAAGCTACTGAGTATTTCAGTAGCACCTGATCTGTATTCCACTATATTGAAAATGCATCTTTGGTATTGTGGCTGTGTTCTCTCCTCTCTCTTTACCTAATAGATGTAGTAGCTATGTTGCATAGCATACCCATGCTTTAGAAATATTTCCAATAAAGCTCTTAATTAGTGGAAATTTTAAAGGAATATGTGTCATTTTGTTCTGGAAAAAATGATATATTCACCCTTTTATAACTATTATTTGCTACTTATTTATTTTTAAAGCCTGAGGTTGAGCAAACAATTGGCTATCTATTCACTTCTAAGGTTCCCATGAGTATCCTCAGATGTGTAATAGTCAGCTTGTGAGGCTTTAGCCCTGTTCCTAGTTGCACATTAGCACAGGTGCTAAGCCACAGTCCCTGGTTTCCCAGTTGTGATATGTTGCCTCAGTAGACACTGATAGGCTATGTCTACACCTGTATCTAAGAGACGATACTTTGGCTTTTATTGAATATCACATCCAGTCCATAGACAGAATATACAATTAATACAAAGTCACAGAATAAGAAAAAGAAAGCACAGCTCCTAAAATAAAAAAAGTCAGAAGGGTTTGAAATGACTTCTGACAGTTGACTCAGACTCATTTACCAGCAAATAATAGTGAGGTAAAAACCCATTTTTACAAATCAGGAAACAATAGCTTATCCAACCTGGTCTCTCATAAGTTTTCAATTAACCAAATGATCTGTGGATGGTCTATTTAAATCACCATATTCTTAAACTCCCCAGATGTTATTTTCTGTCCAAACATGCCTCAAAACCTGCAGGGTCATTCTCCCTGCCAATTCTAGATGCCATTTTTCTAGGTTTCTTTTCCATGCCTTCCCCTGTTTTGCTCCAGTTAATAACCCTTCTGTACTCAACACACTCCGCGAATTACAAATTTGAATCTATTTCATAATATAATTTTTACTACAACTTCAATTATTTATGTGTAGTCAGTCTTGGGAAAAAGTAATACTGAGTCACCCACTTGCTACAATCCAGCTCAACTTGTCATTGGTTTGTGAGAGAAAAAATTTCTGACCTGATTTTAGAGGAATTTAATTTAAAGACAAACTGAAGAGCATATTTAGCAGTCTAAGATGTTTCTAGCTAAAATTTGTTGATAGAAGATAATTTTAGATATGGCAAGAAATGGATAAAAGCAGAGTAGTAAAGTGAACCGACGAAATAAATATTTGAATCAACTAAGTTTTAAACCCCCAAATAGGTGTTGCCTATCTCCAGGTAGGCACCACCTGTGTCATAATCCTGCTGCTAGAACGCAGATCACTGGGAAGGTCTCAGAGTTTCTTTAGGAGCCCAAGGCAAAGTTTTTAATATTTTCCAAGAGGATATTTATCCTTTAATCTTCTCTACTCTGTGCCCTTTCATATTTGTATAGGTTTATGTGATTGACAAAGCTCTTTCCAATGAGGTAGAGTACTGTTTGGGATCATCCTCACCCCTCAAGGATAGGCTATATTTTTAATGAAATAATAACAATGATACTGATTTTTTTAATATGGCTTGGAATTTTCTTTTGCAGCAGTAAGGTCTAGGAAGGTCTGTGTAATGGCAAAATTGTTACACAATCTGTCTGCTTTCTAAGATATCTTAGTGCGTAACACCCAAGTGCATGTACATATTTAAAAATATCACTCACATCTTTGGAGTCACATTTAGTGCACAGTAATTTAAACAAAGACATTTCTTTTATCCTTGAGTGAATGGGGGGGGGATAATGACTATAAATAAACTGCAAGCATTCTAGGTTCGAAGACATAGTTTTGAAACAAGAGTGTAGAACCACAGGTTAGCATGAAAACCATTCAGAGGTTATTTAAGACTCCAAACTAGGATTTAAGAAAAAATATATAATTGTGTAATTAGAATTGTATAATTATCACATGGCACATTACTGTAAATTATAATAAATAGAAGAAATGTAAAAGTGGACTTTACTACCAGTGATTACCTTCCCGCATCTTCAAATCCTGTGCAAACACATCAGCCCCCAGAATAAACCAGCTACCAAAAATGCATAAGAAAATACAAATTTTATAACTATTGTGAAATTGTGAAGTTTCTTTTTATTTTCTATGCAGCTGAAGGGTATAAAATATTTCTTCAGCCGTAAGATATAGGATGGCATTAAAAAAAAATGGAAGAAAAGGGAGAGGAAGGAAAGAATATGGAAGAAAAACAAGGTGTGGCAGAATATTTTATAAACTAGATCTGCCTTTCTATCCTCTATTTATTCAGGAACTTCTTATCAATGAAATAATGTCTGCAATATTTTCTTCTTATTAAAAGACAGAAATTAATAAGCCATTTTCTCCCAAACACTCAGATGTTTCTGAAGGGCTCAATAATGATGCTTTGAAAAGAACTCAATTGGTTTATTGCTAATTGTTTTCATTCACTTAAAAAATTGTTTCTATAATCGGAACCCTTCAGGTACAATAAAAATAGTTTCTTCCTGAGTGACTATATTCAACCTAGACTTCTGTGATACTATGAGAAATCCACTTAGCAGGCTATAAAATGAGTATTTCCTTAGATTACAAACTATGATATCACATACAGTTACATGGGTTGTATGAAAATTCAGAAATAATAGCTTTTAATGTCATTCAATATGATTTTAGACATATCAAATTTTTCTTTAAATGCAGATTGTTATTTTTAAGTTGTTTCTGATTAAAATATAGATAAGACATCTTTCTGGGATTCGAAGTCTACTTTCTTTGCCTTTGTTAAAATTACACGGTGGCTGAACGGCTGTTACATTATCATTATTTTATGAATGGAGAGCTGATAAAATGTAGTTCTTAAACTGTCCTCTGTCTTTTCACGTTCAGAATAAACTGGAGGATTTCAGCACAACATATTTTATATCTTCAAAGTAGTGATAATAACCTCTTTGGAAGAGAGTGGGTGGGGTGAATGTGAATAAATTTGCAAACACCCAATGTGAAAATCTCTCACTTTCCTGCCCTTGGTGATTGTCACGTTGGAATCACCATCAACAAAAAGGATGTGAGAATATCTTGCAACCTATGTTTCCCATTAAGTTTTAATTTGACTACATCAAAGACCAGAGCAAAAGAGAAGGGGATATAAGAATTTGAAATACTATAGAACTAAAAGCAGAACTGTGAACACTTAAGGATCAAAACTGGTTGGAGACAAAGGCATGGGATTGACCCATGGGAATGACTCCAGTAATTTGGTATGTACAATCATGCTTTTATGAGTTTTGACGCCCACGTTTGAAAAACATTGGACTAGCAGGAATGAAGGCTGTTAGAAGAAAAGGGAGATCTCAGGAACGACAGAGCACAGGGCCATTGGCATAAAAAGAATAAGAAAAAAAGCCCAGTTGGAAGACAAATGCCAAGCAAGACAGTGTGCTCATGAAGGCTGGCCCCACACTGGTGGTCAGATTCTCAGGATTTGCTTTGCTCACTCACCCCACATTCCCACTGCTCTCCCTGGGCTCACGTGTCATACCCACATTTTCTTGCTGTTGTTTCTATTTCCTCTTGGTATTCCTATCTGTAAGAACTGAAATACTGTATGTGACTCAGAGGTACTGAGGACACCAGACAATGCAACACCCACCAGGTCCATCATGAGCCTTAACCATTCAGGTGAGCTCCTTTCCCCTGGACCTTCTGTTAAAATGCACATGTTCCCAGGGCAGGACAATACCAGACCATTTGGTTTGGGATTCTGCCTGTAAATAAGCGTTTGGTAGGGAAAGAGAGCATAAGGGCAGAGGGGCGAGAATGAAGAAGGAGGGTTAGCAGGGGGAGAGGATGGGGGACTGGACCAACAAGGGGCAGGGAAGACCCACCCCTGCGTGTTTCACATTTTGTGTTTTGCTTAGCCTCATCCTGGCTGCAAGACTGATTCACTAAAAGTTTATTTTTCAAATATTGGGAGTTACAAAATGGTCTTTCTTTTACTGAGTATAAAAGGAGGTTGGCCCTGACCCAGTGTTCAAATGTGAATTGGACTTTGCTATGACAGATGGGAAATCTCGCTCAACCTCCGAATCCTGCACGAAAGTCGCCTTGACTCATGGCAGGTTTCGGCCTCATACCGCAGCATAGAGCACAGCCCAAGAGGGGGTAAGAACTAACATCAATGAACAGGCCGTGTGTTGTTCAGTATCTCGCCTAAGTCACCACCAAGTGGTTATTTCTGAGTAGCTAAATCACTTCCTTAAGGTCACATTGCTTATAGGTGACAAAGTGAGCATTTTAAGAGATTAGGCTTCAGAATCATTCTTCCACCACTCAGTATCCCAGAGTCAGAAAATATTTGAGTGATCAGTTGATTAGATTGGGCTATGTGTAGATTTTTATAGGATAATTTAATTTTTTCCCTTGTTTCATTTGCTTCTTCTTTTTTTTTAATCTAGTTCCCTTCTCAGATTTTTTTGTCCTTTTTTTCATCTCAAATTTAGCTCTAGTAATAAGGTTGAGTATCCTGAAGAGATTCCATATGCCGGATGCCCTAGTGTGGCCATCTGATGGGGCAGTTGGCTCAATCACTGACTCACACACATCCAAAAAATGCTGCAGGAAACAGAACAAACACAGCTTCAAAGATGTTAGTGCTAAATTTCTGGGTGACCTTCAGCAAGTCCCGTAACTCTTTGAACTTCAGTTCCTCATTTGAAGAATAATGTGGTCGAGCTCAACAACCTCAGAATTCCCCTCAGTATTTCTAGAACTCTAGGCTGAAACAGAAAATACTGATTTAGTGACACAGAACATTTGTGTATTTGGATTTTTATAACCTACTATTACTTAATATGTAAAAGGCACCGTAAAAAGTAATGCACAAAATGTGATTTTAATTACAACTTTATGCATGTGTTTAAAATTCCAATTTCTTCATCACATATAGGGATGTGGTAAGATTGCCTGCAATAATATTTTTATACATAAGGGGAAGGATAGTTGGAACAATCACTCTACCTACAGCTTTTATTTAATAGATGGGGCGGTATGTCTGAGCAAAAAAAAAAAAAAAAATCTATCATATCATTAAATATTTACTCACTAATTGCTTTCTGTTCTAGCTAATCTTATAGGAGTTTAAGATCGAGGGTCATCACTAATTCAGCTGTGGAGTCTCACATTATTCAAGAGCAAATAATATAGAGGATGGCACATTTAAAAGACAAAAAGATGTGGAAGTATGGGCGGCACCTGTGGCTCAAAGGAGTAGGGCGCCGGCCCCATATGCCGGAAGTGGTGGGTTCAGACCCAGCCCCGGCCAAAGGGTGCAAAAAACAACAACAACAACAAAAAAGTTGTGAAAGTAAGAGATGAAGTTATAAAAGTGCATTTCACAGTACTTTCTCTTCTCACAGATTTTCCCAGGAGACCTTTTTTAAATAGGCATAAGTGAATGCTGCTGCCTCTGATGATTTATCACAGGACAAGCTGACAGAGCACAGGCGTGCATTATCAGGGGCTCTGTAGTCCAGGGCCTCATTCAGAAAATGCAGACAGACCAGAAGGACAGCCCTGAAAGCGGATGCTCTCGGTCATTCAGCAAGAAGCAGGTGGAAGCTTGTCATCACAGCTTATTCAAACGCATAGCTTATAAACATGGTGTGTTTATCATCTTAGCATCACACTTTTCCTCATCTATAAAAAACAAAAACTTTAAGGAGAATTGCATCACAGATGGTTAAATGCAACAAATGTACATTGAGTAATTTTACTTCACTTCTCCTTAGCTACACACTGATTACAGTTTGGGTGTGATCTACGGGAAATATACAAACACATGTACACATCTCTCGATATCTATAAAATACACATACACAATCGTAGGTTGATCGCTACTATCGTGTTTATGCTTATGTTTATACTTACATAATTCATGCTTCTCTGTCACTTATTTCTGGCTTTTTATTCAAAGTTTGAGAAGATCAGTAGGGTATTTTCATATTTATTTTAATTGAAAGTTCTTTGTTAAATATTTTAAATAGTCCTCATGTCTCCTATTCTGAAGGTTGTCCATTTGCTTTAGGTGTTGTACCCTCAGCTTTTTAGCTTGATCATGTATCATTTATTTATTTTCAGTGTTGCTGCAATAGCCAAGAGGTTTTGGAGTTGAAGAACACTCTTTTAGTAAAGTGTCACAAAAATGGAAAAGTAAGTATCCAATGTACTCAATACGAATATGAGACCAACAAACAAGTACACACCCACATGAGAGAATAAACACAATTAAATCCAAGTGCGGGAGAGAGGAGAGGAGTGAGTGAGCAGGGGAGAAGGGAGGGGGGTTGGTAAGCTCTCGCCTAACAGGCACAGTGGACCCTGAGTAAAGGGTTCGTCCACGTCTCGAACTTTGCCTATCAAATGCAAACAATGTAACCTAACCATTTGTACCCTCCTATTAATCTGAAATTTTAAAAAATAAAATAAAACAGTGCTACTTTGCTATGGTCTAATATCTTCTACTGCTTTCAAAATCATGAGAAGATGTGAACATTTTAAATCTTTCTGAATAACCTTCCCTTAGAGGAAACTTTCTTTACTGAAAACATAAAGACAAGTCAGTGATAGCTGTAATATGTGGTCTTTAATTTCTAGTGTTCTATTCTCTTAATATCCAAAGAGAATGAGCTATTTGTCTTCATCTGGCCTAGAAAAAGAAATCTTTTCATATTTCTCTGATTAGAAACCTTTTGTTAACACAGACTGAATTATCTCCATTTTACAGGAAACCTTAGCCACTAGTGGGTAAATTCCACTGCTGGATAATAGAAAAAATAATATAATAGAATATTCATATATATTAACACTGATGGAACTAAGAGCAGTTTACATTCCCACTGTCCTCATGACTCATCTAAAATACAAGGTCCTTTATGAAACTTTATTTGAAACAACCCTTTCTTCTGATACAAAATAATATATTTCTGTTTAAAAAATACTGGAAATGGGGTGTATCAAAAAAAATACTGGAAATAGGAAAGGAGAATCTAGATCAAGAAAAATCCTTCTAACTTCTGTTAACATTTTGTTACCTTAAAAATTCATACCATTTTGCAGATAGAAAATTCACATATACCCATCTCTAAATATGAGTATCTCTAAAGAAAGCATATACATACTTAAATAGATAGCAAAAAGAAAAGAGTGATATGTTTACAAAAATACTCAAAGATATGACGCTGTTTAAACTATATTACTTAATAATATATCACTAATGAAGTATAATTCTAAAAATAATTATAATTAATTCATAATATTTTTCATTTGAATGTCACATCATTTATTTAAATCATTCCCTATTGAGAAATATTAACTCATTGCTAATATGTCATAAACAATATTCCAATAAAAAATCTTTGTAAACTAAATTTTACACATCTTAATGATTTCTTCTTAGATTAGTTATTCCTCCATAAGTGAAATAGAGAAAGGAGATGCTTTATTCTCCCTGGAATGAGACCACATAACCATAAACAAACCAAACATACAAATGACAAAATGACAACAAACGTTCCTGGTTCTTTTATAAAAATTGACCTTATGTTTCTCTGATTCCCCTTAATTTAAAATAATTCTCTCCTTAATTCAGCTTAACATCAAATTAGAAATTTGATTATAATCATTTACATATTTATTTTCCCCAGTAGATCAAAGCCTATTAAGGGCTTTCTTACTCCTTTGTGGTAGAACAGTACTTTAAATTAGTAGATAACCGCATATATGTGTTGAATCAAATCTGGTTATCACAGAAATCAAAACCAAACAAAAAAGCATGCTCCTTTACTATAGTTATTCTAATTAACCTTAGAAATCTACCTCAAAATACCCTAACAATAGTTATGACATTAATGATAATTTCTACTTATGTCAAAGAAAATTTAGGAAAAAAATGAGAAATAATGTGAAAATATTTGTAAATGGAAAACTTAATACAGATTATAAATATTATCATCATAGCCAAATGGATTGATTTATACTTTTCTTTTTTTTAATTTTTATTAAATCATAATTGTGTACATTGGTGCAATCATGGGGCACAATGTGCTGACTTTATATACAATCTGAAATATTTTCATTGAACTATCTAACATAGCCTTCATGGCCTTTTAATCACTATATGAAGACATTTATA